>PVJO010000696.1:0-215745 GCA_004026905.1 Hystrix cristata
GTTTTCTTGGTGGTTGCCGTGGGGATTACATTTAACCTTTTGAAGTTATAACACTCTGATTTTGATTTAAATAGTTTGCCTTCAGTAACAAAACAAAAACTAGGCTCCTGTATAGTTCCATCCCTGCTTTCTTTCAGCTTTTTTGAGGGGGGAAGTGTTGGGGATCCAACTCAGGGCCTTGTACTTGCTAGGCAAGCCGCTCTACCACTTGAGCTAAATCCCCAACCCCCTTTCAGTTTTTGATATCACAAAATTATATCTTTGAATGTTTTGTGCCTACAAAGACTAATACTTGTTTTTTAATGCGTCAGTGTCTTAAATCATGTTGAAAACCAAAAGTAGTTACAAACTAAAAATTATAATTTTGCTTTGATAATTGCTCATGAATTTCCCTGAGACCTTTATTTCTTAATATGGCTTCATGTTACTGTAGCCCCCCTTATCTGTGGTTTTGCTTTCTGAGGTTTTAGTTAATCTTTGGTCAACCATGATCCAAAAATACTAATATTTGTCTTTATTCCTATTCTGGAGAGATGCTGTATTTGTTTAACTTTAATATTTTAGTTCTATTTTAGTATTATTGTTAACCTTTTACTGTGCCTAATTTATAAATTAAAATTCATCACAGACATGTGTAAATAGGAAAATGTATAAATATACACAGATGTGGTTTGCTATCATCCATACTTTCAGGCTTCCACTGGGGAAGGGATGTCTACCCTAAGGATGAGGGAGAGAAGACTGTATTGTCTAGTGCCCTTTAAGTTCTATCTACATGGAGTCCCATTAGCATTTCTTTCAAGGCAGGGCTAGTGATAATGCATTTCCTCAGCTTCTGCTTATTTGGAAATATCTTAATTTGTTCCTTATTTTTGAAGGCGTGTGTGTGTGTGTGTGTGTTTCTATTAGAAATTTATATATATTCTAAATTATTCAGGTTTTGAGATTATTTCCTCTCTGCTTTTGTCTGCCTAATTTATTAGTCTTCTACTTTCTAAATATCTATAGGCAACATTTCCCATTTCCCATTTGAAAATGCCTTTTCTTGCTTTTTCTCTCCTTGCTATTGTGTCAGACTTACAAGACAGTGAGCCAACTGTGGATGTGAAATGCTTGGGAGGAGAGAGGAGGAAGTGTGGGGGCAGCTGTGGTGCATGCTTCCTTAAGTAATATTCTAGTTTTTGAGAGAATATAACCCCCTCTTTAAAGTGTTGTACTATTTTCTTTTAAATACTGTGGAGTGTTTATTTTGCCTTCAGTCTTGCTGTTACAGACTACAGTGCTAGATAAGAAATAAAGTTCAGATACTTGGGGGGTGAGCACACAAAAAAAGTCTAATTGTAACAACTTTTACTTAAACTACAGGAAAACGAAGAAGAAAGAAAAGGAGAAGAAAGAAGTCTGGGTTCTTGGTTGTGAGCGACAGAATGTGGCTCTAACTTAATCAGAAAGGAATATTTTTGAAAAGTGTTAGGTAGCTCACAGCTCGAGAACCCAGTTTAGAAGACAGCTGGAAGCTCAGGGAAGCAAGGTTTGTCCAAGGAGTCTATAGTTTGTGTATGACATTGCTGGTCATAATTTTGGTGTACCAAGTACTACTGTCATGACTTGGTACTGGTGACTTTTTCATGAACTTTTAGCTCCTCTAATGGTGTCTTGTGAAGAATCTCTCACACTCCAATACCTTGCCTACACTCAGTGGGATTAACTATCCAAACCAGAACGGCCTTATTGACCTTGGGCCTGTACATGTGATGAGAGAAAGATGAGAAAGGAGGATCTGCTTCTTTTCTCTTGAATTTCTTTAAAAATTGGAATGGTACTTGTTTATTGAATAGCCTAAAGATGACATGCCCCCTGCAGATTTCTCCTACTTTATACCCCATCCTCCGATCTTTTCCTCAAAGATACCTACAATTAAAAAGTTAATTAAAACTTTTTTATTCATTGTTTAGCCATTAAAAAAGAAAAACTATGGGAAGATACAACCTATGATTTTACCCCCAGCTTTTTTCAATCAGTATGTCTTGGGAAACTTATATTGCCTCGGGCAGTTTTGTTTTGTTGTACTGGAGGGTTGAACCTGGACTTGGAGCATGCTAGGAAAGCACTCCACCACTGAGCTACATTCCAGCCCTTTATTTTGAGACATGGTCTTTATAGGGGTCTGAGAAGGTCCCCCAAGTGGCAGATGGGGGTACAAACTCCCTCATCCATGAGGTAGGTTGTAGATTTGCTAACTTAGGAAAAGAGTTGCAGGATGCACCAGCGAGAGGCATTAGAAAGGTTTATTAGGCAGAATTAAAGAAGTATACACTCAGAGAGGTGTATTATGAACTGGGTTTCACTGTCTGTCAGGCTTCCCATTGGTGGCCTGTGTTAGAGTGTAAACCACTTGTATGTGTTTGAAGTTTAGAGATATGCTTTCCACTTAGTAGTGTGCTTCCTTGAGGATGGAGGTCTGAGGGGAAAAGTACAAGGTCAATTTCCAGGTGAAAAGCACAGGCCTATTTTACTGACTTATAGTATCTTTAAGACCCCTAGGAATTTTTTAGGAGTGAATTTTCTGGATAGGAAAAATGGATTCTAACTTTGGATAACTTTTGTGTTCTGAAGCTGGAATTTTTCTTAAAAGAAGAATTTTAGATTTTCCTCGTCTCCTTTCTATGTCTTCATTTCTTCTATCTCACTTTATCACTACATTGCCCAGACTAGACTTGAACTAGCCAGCCTTTACCTCAGCTTCCTGAATAGCTGGGATTACAGACCTGTGCCACCATGCCTGGCTCTACTTTTTTTGTGTGTGTATGGTTCCTGGGATTGAACCCAGGACCTTCCCACTAAACTACATCCTGAGCCCTTTTTCACTTTTATTTTGAAACAGGGTCTCTTGGCTCAGGCTGGGCTGGAATTTGCAATCCTCCTGCCTCACTCCCCCTCCCCCCAGTGCTGGGATTATAGGTGAGTGCCACCATGCCCAGCTATATACCTATTTCTTTAATTGGCTACCTTTTATTCCATTTCATTATTATAATTTAAGAAACAGTGCTATATGATGGATATTTGTTTCAAGTTTTTGCCAGTTAAAACAGTACTCCATTAAATATCTTTGTACATGTTTCCTGGTGTTCTTTTGAAATTATCTTTAATTAAACTCTTAGTTGTGGAATTACTGTCAGTTGAATCCATGGTTTAAATTTTCACCTTCAAAAATGATACATTGTTACGAACGTGTTTAAGAGTGCTTCCTCCCTCCCTCAACAGGGACAACTAATGGACTATTGTCAGTTTTTAACTTTTTGCAATTTGTTGACAGAAAGTCCTATCTTTGGTTTTTTGGTGTCCTCCCCCTTTTTTTTTTGTTTTCTAAGATAGGGTCTTGCTATTTAGTTTAGGCTGGCCCGGAACTCGTGGTCATCCCCCTGCCTCTGCCTCCCAAGGCCCGGGATTACAAGTGTGTGCTGCCATGCCCTGCCAGAGTTGTAACTTGTGATTTGAGTGCATTTCTTCAGTCATGAGGTTAAGTTTTTTGTTGTTTTAGTGTCCTTATGTATTTTGTGGTTGCGTGTTTATACGTATAACAACTTTTGTTTCTTTTAGATTTTTTTCCCTAATAATCTTTATGAACTCTGATAGAAAACTCGTTTTACTCTTTCTATAATTTTATAATACTTTGCCTCTCCTTTGCCTTTTGAATTTTGTGACTACAAAATTCGGATAAACAGTGATGAAGAAATTTATAGGTTATCTTTTGTTTTGAATTACTGATAACTGCTTCACTCATATGTATAATTATAGAATAGCAAATATTTTTCTGTTGGTAATTATTAAATACTCTTTAAGAAATATCTTTCTTAAACTAGCAAGTTGAAAGTGTTTTTAATCCACAGGTGTTCTCATATACCCATTACTCCTGGCTTACTGAATCAGAAAATTCTTCTCCCAGACTTCGAGAAGTTGGAAGTGAAAAGACAATTTAGGAGTTCTTGCTTTTTTCCTTTTCTTACATCATACTGCTGTCTTAATTCGAGGAATTCTAATTTATTCTAATTTCTTTATTCTTTAAGCCCCCTGCCCCTTTTTATTTTTACTATTTTTATGTTTCTTTGTGTATGCTGTTTTGTATTCATCTGTAATTCTATCTCCCCTCCCCACCTTGGCTGTTACATACAACCTTTTAAATCTCAGCTCTGCAGTTAAATTGGTTGGTCTTCACAGAAAATTTGTTTTTCCTTCTTTGCCTTATTTTATTTTATTGGTTGATCGATTGATTGGGTGCTGGGGACAGAACTCGGCCTTGCGGTTGCTAGGCTGGTGCTGTATCACTGAGCTAAATCCCCAGCCCTCCTTTGCGTTTTAAAAACTAGATTAATTTGTAGTTGTTTGTACAGAATTTTGGTTGTTAAATCCTCTGTAGTCTCTTATATTGAGTTACGATTTCATAGCCTGTTATTTAAATGAAGGTTTTGAGATTTGTTTTACTGATCTGTATTATATCTAAGTATGCCAGTGTTTCCGTCCTTGTCTGACGTGAACTCTAAAATTATATGAACACTTTCTCCTTGTTTCCTGGCCTTTCCATTCAGACTTACTGGAAATATGCCACAGTTGTAATTCTCTTTTTAATTTTTAGTATGCTAATGATAAAGGAAAACTAACAAAGCATATCAAGATTTGTATAAAAATTTCTAATTGCTAAAAATTGCAAAGTCCTAATTGTTGCTATAATTTTACCCTGTTTTTTCTTCTCAGTTTTGTCCTGTATTCCATGAATATACCCATTTCTGTTCCCTTACAGATAGGCGTGTATATTGTGTTCCAGTGGAATTTTTCATAGATATGTATCTTTTATATCTCTGCTATCCAGTATAGTAGTTACCAGCCACATGTAGCTATTTATGTTTAAGTTTAGATTATGATTAATTGATTTACCCATTTGTACAAGCTACTTTTCAGGTACTCGGTGGCTGTATGTGTATTGGGCAGCACAGTTACAGAACATTTTCATCACTGTGGAAAATGCTGTTGGATAGTGCTTTTATAGATGATCACTGCTGTTCCATTTCTTATTCTTTTTTGTTTGTTTGGTTTTTTTGAGACAGGCAGGGTCTTACACGTAATTCAGGCTGGCCTTGAACTCATAGTGATCCTCATCCTGTGCTGGAATTACAGGCATGTGCCACCATGCCTGACTATATTTCTTATTCTAAAAAGTTCTAATACAGAGAATGATGTAGTTCTTCTTTTGCTGTCTTCTAGAATTTATATGTAATAAAATGTACCCATTGAAAATGTATATAGTTTTGACATTATGCTGGCCAACCCTTGTGACTATCATCACAATCAAGATTTAGAATATTTCTGTTATAGAAAGTTTCCTCATGCCCATTTAAAGTCGTTCTTGCAGAATCTCTAATCTGCTTTCCATCACTATAGATAAGTTTTGCCTGTACTGGAACTTCAAGTAAGTACATTGATGCAGTGTGCACTCTTTGACTATCTGACTTCTATCTCTTAGTGTATTTTTAAAATTCTTTCTTGTTTATATCATTACAGTCTTCTCTTGGTAATTAGGACATTGTTTCTCCTACTGATACAAAAATGTGTAGATGCTCAAGTCTCTTATGCACAATGGTGTCATTTTTACATATAAGCTATGCAATCCTCTCTTTAAATCATCTCTAGGTTACTTACAATACCTAACACAATGTAAATCATCTCTAGGTTACTTAGAATACCTGTGTATGTAGTTGTTGTTCTACATTGTTTAGCGAATAATGACAAGGAAAAAGTCTACATTTTTAATACATGCACAAGTTTTTTTTATCTCAATCTGCATGTGATTGAATCACCAGATGTAAAACCACAGACATAGAAGGTCACTTGTGATTTTATTGCTAAGTAAGACTTTTGTGAACATACATTTTCTGTTGGTTAAATACTTATGAGTAATATTCTTGAATAATATAGACCCATACCACAGAATTGAGACTCCAAGAAGCTCACATTTTTTGACAAAGATACTGATGCTGTTCAATGGGGAAAGTATAATCTTTTTAACAAATGATGCTAGAACAACATAATGAAATGAACCTTGATCTATATATCATCTTATATAAAAATTTACTTAAAGTAGGTTGTAAGCCAAAATGTAAAAGTACAATTAAAACTATAGAACTTCTAGATAAAAACATAAAGGAAAACCTTCATGACTTTTGATTCAGAGATTTTTTTAGCCATAATAAATCTTGTGTTTGTGTTTCTTAGACGTAAAAAATTACTGTATAAGAAAAAGTGAACAAATTGGACAACAATGAGCGCTGCTCTTTTAAAGATACAATTAAGAAAATGAAAGGCAAATAACAGCATTGGAAAAAATATCCACAATACATTGCTAACAAAGGACATGAATCTGTAATATTAAAGATGTGCTTACAACTTCATAATGAGAGGATAACCCCATAAAGGGTACAATATATGAATAGACAGTTTACAAAAGAAGATACGTAAATGGTTAGTAAGTATATTAACAAGTATTTACAGTCAGTCATCAGGGAAATGGAGATTGAAATAATGAGTTGTGTTTCATAATTATTGGAATGCCTAAAATTTAAAGGGCTAGCAAGGGCTGGTAGGGATATAGCAAAAGCACAAAATGATTCAAGTATTTTGAAGCATTGTTGGCCGTTTCTTGTTCTTTTTTTTTTTTCCCCCCTTTCGAGAGAGGATCTCCCATAGTTCAGGCTGGCCTTAAACTCACTACTTACCCCAGGCTGGCCTTGAATTGGCTGTGACCCTCCTGCCTCTGCCTCCCAAGTGCTGGGATTAGCCTGGCCATTCATATTGTTTTTGATAGTCTTCTAAATTTCTTTAGCAACTGCCCCTTGCCCCCAGGGTACTTCTCAGATAGTTTAGTTCTTTTCCTTTCAGTTTTATACTTCTTTAAGAGACAGGAGATTTCTTGGGTACTGAGGGTCACTGTTTTTCAGTATAATCATCAGTATAATCATACAGAACTGTTATTTTTGCTTTTCTGTTTAACCTTAATATAGGAGACATAATATAGGAGAAAGTGGTACTATCCAGCTAAGATATACAGGTGCTTTTTCACCACTTTAATTGCTTTCCCTTTTTTGGATATATAGCTGATAATTAAACAATTTAAAGGTGATCAGGAGGCAGAAGTTCACTGGATTACTTGGTGCTTGCCTATGATAGTGGAATTGAAGCTGGCGTGATTTGTATGTTTAAAAAGAAAAACTAGTTTTATGTATTAGTAATAGCAGTAGTAGTTGAAGTTTTATTTAGGTTCTAAGAGCAAATGTTAATTAAACCATGTAATAGGTGGTTACCAGACTGTGAGCCACAGAAAAATGCATTAAATAATTATTTTGCTTCTCTAAGTGCTAATTTTTTTTTGTTTCATAAACATTTTAGGATCATTGGAAGTTATCCAGCATCCTTAGGCTGTTTTCTGAATGGGAAACCTTAAAAGTTGATTCTCCAGTGGGTTTCTCAAGCTCCTTCATAGTTGCTATTGTCAGTACTTGGAGTTTTGTTCCCACCCTGTAGGCAGTGCTTTTCACAAAGGAGCCTTTTGATAAATGTTCAGTGAAATTGTAGAAAATAAAATCACGCTTTCTTCTACAATCTCCAGTGTTCTGTTGACACCAGTAGTAGAATTTTCTTTTCAAATGGTGTGCTTTGGGGCCCTGAACTTTTGTCTTTTATATTTTTTGTATCTTTATTGGATCTTTTGTGTGTCCACTTATTGTAATCATTTTCTTTTACATCCTTGTACATATTTATAATAGCTGCCTTAAAGTCATCTGCTGATTTTAACAACTGGTTTATCTTGGAGTCTGATTTTGTTGACTGCTTTTTTTCCCTTTGGTTATGGGTCACGTTTTAATTTTTAAAATTTTTTTCTGCTCCGTCTGTCTAGTAAATTTTAATTTGATGTTGAATGTTGAAGGGAATCAGAATATTGTTCTCTTTAAGAGTGCTGCTGGTCATTTTGATAGGTATTTAAATTAAAGGTTGATCTGATACTGTTAAATTTGGTTTTCTTTGTTAAGGCAATCCTATTTCAGATTTTGTCCTGGGGTCTTACTTCTTTTTGCTTTGTTTTGTTTTGTTTTTTGTTTTTTAAGACATGGTGTCAGTATGCAGTTCAGGCTGGCCTTGAACTCACTATATAGCTGAGGCTGGCGTTGAACTCACGGTGCTGCCTCAGCCCCCAAGTGCTGGGATTATAGGCATGTCCCACCATACCCAGCAGGGCCTTATTTCTAAGATGGCCTTTCTAAGGTCTTAGCTGACTATCTGGGATGCTCATTGAGATCACTTTCTCTCTGACTGGGTCAGAATTCCAGCTTCTCCCAGTATTGTATTCCCTCTGGTGTCTCATTATGCTTTCAGATCCTACACATATGTACCCCAGCCTTTGGTCAAAGACGTGAGGTGAAATCTGTGCAGATTTCCTTCTCCTTCTTCTCAGGTATTACCTCTTTTCTGTTTTGGTCAAAGACCTGAAGTGAAATCCATGCAAACTTCTTTTTTCCTCTTCCTATGAATTACCTCTTTTCTGGTACCCTCTACAAACTCCAGCTGCCTTAGCAACCCAGATCTTTGATCTCTTCTTTTTTACCTCAGTGAGACCTTTGTTCCACTTGAGTTACATTTCCCCCTGCTTTGTCAGAGAGGACTCTCCAGACTCAAAGCAAGGATTACATGAGGGGTACCTTAAGGATCGTAGCCTATCTACAACAGTAGTGTGATATATAAAGATTTGTGACTTCCATTAGTGACAGTTATTAAATACTACTGTACTACTGTGTGATGTAATTTTTCATATTCAAATTCATGGATTCCCTTCCTCTACCCATCCTTTCTTTTAGTAGTGATACTGTAATTTTGGTCCTATCAATATTTAGTTTTTGTAACTATATAAATGCCATTCACAGTTAAGCAATATAGTAGATTGTAACGTTTTTTTCCTGCAACCTCCGTCCCAATTCTGATAGTTTCCTTTTTACATGTTTAGTTTTCTATGTTCTTAATTTTAGCTGACTCATACACTAATTTAATTTTGGTAACTTTTTTTTTTGGCGCTGGGGATCGAACTCGGGTCCTTGTGTTTGCAAGGCAAGCACTTTAACCACTGAGCTAAATCCCCAGCCCTATTTTAACCGATTCGTACTCCTAATTATGTAAATCTCTCTGTGTTTGAGCACATTTGGTATTCTGTCAGTTTTCTCTTCCCCAAGAGCCTTCTAGTCTTCCCTAACCTGGATTAACTGCTCTTTAATCTTGGTGTATGGCAGTCTGTTTAGATCCCCCTTCACCATTATCCTGGGGATTCTTTTCCTGTGTTTTGGATTCTTCAGTTCTTGCAGTCTGTCATCTTCCTTCCTTCATAGCTTCCCACTCTTGTTTTGTAGAGTACATCTTTCAGTAACTTCATTAGAGTGTATGGGAAGCAGAATTATTAAAGATTGTGCTTATTTTAAAATACTTTTATTATTATTTACTCATGACTTATAATGTATCTTGGTATATAGAAGTCTAGGCTGGAAATAATTTTTTTCTCAAAATCAGAAGATTAAACACATTTTTTAAAAACGCTATTAGTGTTGCTGTTAAAAGGGGCAGTGTCATTTTGATTCTCAGTTCTTTTTATGAAACCTGGTTTCTTTACAGGCATCCAGCTAGAGTTGTCTTTTACTATTATTATTATTATTATTATTATTATTATTATTATTAGTTTCTTTAGAAATTTCACAAAGATATATGTGCTTTTTAGGTCTGTTTTCATCAGTTTTGCTGGGTATTCATGTGCCTTTCAGTTTTAAAACTCAGGTCCTTCAGTTTGGGTTTTTTTTTTTAAGCCTCTGTCTTTTCTGTTTGTTCTGATAATTCCTCAAAATTATACTTTCTGACCCTTTTGTTTCCTACCTTATATTGTTGTAGTGTTGAGGATTAAACAAATGTGTGTGTGTGTATGTGTGAGATATACCTGTAATTTTTTTTTTTTTTTACCAGTTTCATAAATAATTGTCATGAAGGAGTGGGCTTCGGTTTTGACTCTTGATGTGTTAACTGTGTCATCTTGGGCAAGTCCCGTAGTCTCTGAGACCTACTTCCCTCCTCTGTAAAATGTCAGTGAACTCTACCTCTCATATTTTGTGAGGGTGAATGAGAATATACATGTGAAATGCTTAATAAACTCCTTCAGAATTAATAGCTACTGTTTGTTTCTTTTAAATATCAAAAGTTTTTAGTTGGAAAGAAAATGATGGCTAAATTTTCAGGGTTACTCTTAAGAGTACATAATTGCTTGTGACTTTCTTGTAAATCTGTATTACTCAAGTGAACTTCAGTTAAATGATGATGTTCCCTTTTCAAGAAGTTACTTCTTAAAATTCAGTCTCATCATGTTAGCCTGAAGACGGAAGATTATGATATACTCATTCTGTGAACAGCTCCAGTTTTGCTTCAGATTATATAAATCTGTGTAATGTAGTAATTATTTCAGAATGATATGATTACTAGTTTAAACCCATGAGGGAATACATATTTGGGTTATGTACTTTTACTTAATGGTATTTGAGATTAGGAAAAGTAGAATCTGTCTTTTCATTTTTAATTGTATTAATGTAATTTCAAGTATAGTATTAGATCATTTTTGTTAATGGTTCATTTTTGTTTTGTTTTAAGGTTTTTGGATTCAAAGCATAAAAACCATTACAAGATATACAATCTGTAAGTATGTTTTCTTATTTGTATGCTTGTGAATATCTTCTAAAATAACTAATAAGTGAAAGAAAGCTATTTTTTGGTTGGAGTGAAGTAAAGATATGTGTTAACTGAATTGTATTCCTAAAACAGTTAGTTGACGTGTAATTGAGAGCATTGCTAGATCATTTAGAAAGTGTAGTGATGAGGTAAAACAGTTTTGGCACAGAGTCATTTACTTGATTTTCATTAAATGACTTGGCATCTAGCCCTTCTTTGAACCCATAACCATGTGGTAATTTGACGTGTACTCTACAGCAGAGCTTCTGTTAAAACATTGAGCCATCTTCCACAGAGATGTGCTCCAGAATGGATGTAATTTTGTTTATTTTGTGTCTGTGGGTTGATTGGAACAGCTATTAAGGGTATTCTCTAACTGTGTATAGTAAATAAGTTATCTAAAATTGTCAAATTAGCAGATTCTTTTGTCCAGAACAGGAATTTAAAGATTGCCTACTTGGTAGAGCTACTTGACTTTTAACTTTCTGTCTTTTTGTTTTGACTTTGGGAGTAGAAATGTAAAAGGAAGAAGGGAAGGAAGAAAATACTTAACCATCTTGTCCTTGAGTGTTTTTCCTTCCAAAATGTGAACCATTTTCTAACTTTTAAGTAATGACTCATCATTTTTCTACTTTGTTTTTATTTTTCTTATATAGACATATAAATTATACAATAGAAAAGATTTATGTAAAGTTAGATATACTAATTCACTCTTGGAATCTTCTTTTTTTTTGTAGCTTATCAAATGTAAGAGTAAAATTCTGACACCCCCAGGCATTGAATTAGGTCTTTACCAAAAAGGATGAAAGATTCCTTATGCCTTCTTGGCTTGTAGAGTATTGCTTTTTTATCTTTAATATTTCTGTTCTGAAAAGACCTCAGAAATAGTGAATGTGGAGTAGACAACAATTTTGTTACTCCTGATGAGTTTTTGTGGACTTCTTCAGATTCACAAAAATGGAAGCATTTATTTAGTGCTTACCACACATTAGGCATTATAAAACGTTTTGAGGGGTGCAGAGGTTGTAAGACATTATTGCAGTTCTGAAATAGCTTGCAGTAGAGTGTGAAGGACAAAATATTACAGAACAGAAAACTCTAGGACAGTGGAAATAATAATTATGCCCTGTGCATACAGAAGATTTCATAAATGAAAGTACGTTTACGCTCCAGTAAAGAGTAAGGAGGGCTGATAGAGAATAAAGGTGTATACACTCTTCAGTCTTCGAGGAACTTGAGTGTTCCCTAAATACTAATTCTGAAAGGGTTACTGCATTTCACTGTGTATTCTATTTGACACATCTTAACCATTTTATAGCAAACCTTCAGCTGTTACTAATTGTTTATTTTTATAATCTAGGAATAGTTTCCTTGTAGAAAGTTGAGAGCCACGTAGTTAATTCTGTCAAGTCTCGCTTGTGTGAAAACTTTCCTGTTAATTTTATTCTTTTCTTACTTTCTGTGTACTACCACTTCGTGATAAACTCTCTCAGTGGGTCTTCATTTCTCTAGTCTCATATAAGCCAACATGAAGTAATGACAAAATAATTAATATGGTATCTTTTGCGTTTCTGTAATAAGGAAGTTTAAATAGTTAAATCCTCAGTTGCTATTTTGGTATCTTTGATTATAGTATGTTGATAGACTGATCACTAATAAAAACCAAAACCTTGAAAAGAAATGTGTGTTTGTGTGTATAGGGCATTTATCAGAGAAAATGTTATGTTTTGTTCTGTTTTTAGAGACAGGGTCTTTTTTTTTTTTTTTTTTTGGAGCTGGAGATTGAACTCGGCCTTGTACTTGGTAGGCAAGCACTCTTACCACCGAGCTAAATCCCAAGCCCCTGAGACAAGGTCTTTTTATGCAGTCCAGGCTGGCCTTGAATTCATTGTCGCTTAGGCTGGCCTAGAACTTGCAATCTGCCTGGCTCAGCCTCATAGTGCTGGGATTACAGTTAGAGAAGATTTAATTAAGAACAAGGTCCTCATCATTACCCTGCAAGCCTTTTCCTGAGCATTGTCATTAGTCTCAGCATGTATTCTCCCTGTGTTTACCTGGAAAGAGCTTCATACATTTTTTTCCATCACCACTGTTGTTTTGTATGTTTTGTGACAAATTTTGCTCTTAGAAGAAAGTAGGCTTTAACTAGAATTTGTTATTGCTCTTATATTTAAAACTTTTGTATTTTTTGTCATAATTGTAAGTATGAAGCAACAGTAGAAAAAGTTAGACTTTTGTAACTAGTGATGCTGAAAATGAGTTCTGACCCCATTTATATATCATAATTTGGGCAAGCTTTTAAATGCTCTTCTGTATCCTTGCTACCTTATACATGAAATGAAAGTAATACGGTATTATTGACTTACCACGATACGAGGATGAAACAAAAGTTATGGAAACGGTGTACATATCTATAGCATTTAGTAATCATTGTTACCACTTTCCGTCCATTATATTCATCCTACCTAATATTTGAGAACCACTTTATGAAGGTGATCTGAAACAGTCTTGGTCAAACCAGACATCATTTTGGGGCGTAACTTTTTACGTTGTTTTTGATCGAAACCAGGGCCTTGCGCATGCTGCTGTTGAGCTACATCTCCATCCCCCTAAACCAAACATTTTGACATCCAGAGAAAGTGTGGGAAGTCTTTAGAGAACTGAAGCTGCATGAAACTAACATTTATTTTCTGTTGCACTGTTATGAGACCAGCTTCTTAAGAGTTATTTCACAGCCTTTTATTTGTCACATGAAACCTATACATGATTCTTTATAAAAAATACTCCATTATGAATTCTTCATTACTGATCAAAGTCTGCCAAAGTGAGTGAAAAATGTGACTTTTCTTCTTAGTTCTTTTCTTCCTTCCCATTATGTTTTTCACATCAGTGACTATTCAACTATTCAGGGGCACAGATGCCATTACTAAGTAAATTTTCTTTGTAGCGAAACTAAGTATTTTAAATTATAATTTACCGAAAAGGAAAAGTTTTATTTCTTATTTAATTTGTTGTATTTTGGGTGATAATGTAAAAGATGATTTATTTCAATTCTGACCAGCTAGAAAACCAGTGGGTTGCAGTTTATTAATAATTAGTTCAATCTTAATTTGGTTTTGAAACTCTTTAAAGGAACTGTATAGATATTTTCAGGATTAATAAGTGTATAATACAGGACCCTGCTCACTTACTTGAAACCCTTAGAGCTAGTTATGGTTCAATATTCATAATTTTTCATTTTAAAAAAATAGTACAGAAGATATATTTTGTGTTACACAGATATTCTGGTGGGATTTGGTACATTACATAGAGTGAAACATTTAACTCTTCACTAAAGTATATTAAGAACTACATAAAATCTCATAAACTCAGATCTAAGTTCTGCTATAATTGCATTTAGTATAAATAGAAGAGAAAATGTTAGATGCTTTGTGTATTTGGGATTTTAGAATTGCAGATTAAGGATCAATGGACTTGTGTTTTAAAATGCTAAGTTTTTAAACTATAAAGCTACTGCGATAAAAACAGCATGGTACTGGCAAAAAGACAGATCCAAGGATCAATGGAATGGATTAGAAGATGCAGAAACAACTCCAAACATACTCAAATACCTCATCTTTGACAAAGGAGCCAAACACCCTCACTGGAAGAAAGATAGCCTCTTTAACAAATGATGCTGGAAAAATTGGCTTGCCACATGCCTAAAACTAAAACTAGGTACATGTCTCTCACCATGTACTAAACTAAAATTGAGGTGGGTCCAAGATCTAAACATTAAAACAGCTGGGGATTTAGCTCAGTGTTTCGAGTGCTTGCCTTTCAAGCACAAGGCCCTCAGCTCAATCCCTGGCACCAAAAACAAAACAAAAAAACCATTAAAACAGAAACACTAAATCTATTAGAGAATAGGAAGAACTCTTGAAGACGTAGGGAAAAAATTTATAAACAGAACCCAGACGGCAGGGGAAACAATACAAAGAACCAGTGATTGGTACCACATTCTATTAAAAGGCTTTTGCACAGCAAAAGAAATCAGCAATAGAGTGGGGTGCAAACCCACAGACAGGGAAAAAATTTTTGCCAGCTGTCCCTCAGACAAAGGTCTGACATCTAGAATATACAAAGAACTCAAAAACATCAGACCTCCCAAATGTAAAGACCCAGTCCAAAAATGAGCATCTGAAATGATAAACATTTCTCAGATGAAGAAATAAAAGTGGCAAATAAATACATGAAAAAATGTTCAACGTCACTAGTTATTCGAGAGATGCAGATCAAAACAATGCTAAGATTCCATCTTGCTTCAGAAAGAACAATGATTATCAAAAAATCAACCAATAACATGCTAATAGGGCTGTGGGGAAAAGGAACCCTCCTCCACTTTTGGTGGGAATGTGTATTGGTCCAGCCACTGTGGAAATCAGTATAGAGATTCCTTAAAAAACTACAACTAGAGGTTCCATTTGATCCAGCTATTCCTCTACTACGCATCTTCCCAGAAGAATTAAAAATCATCATACCACAGCGATATATGCACAGCCATGTTTATAGCCACACAATTTGTAATAGCCAAGTCCTGGAAACAACCTACATGCCCAACAACTAAGGAATAGCTAAAGAAGATGTGGTTGTACACAGTGAAGTACATAAAAATGATAAGCTAGAGACATTTGTAGGTAAATGGATGTACCTTGAGGACATACTGTTAAGTGAAATAAATTAGACACTCGTGAGTACACATCGAATTGTTTCTGATATGAGAAACTGTAAGTGTAAATACGGACAAAGAGGTATAATATTATATAAAAGGAAGATAATATTCAAAAGAGAGAACTAGAAAGGGGGAAGGGAGGAAAGAAGGAAGGGAAAAAGGAAAGAAAGGGGAAAGGGAAAAAGTGGAAAAATACAAATAAACCTGCTGTAAATAAGAAAGGGGGGAGCAGAAGGGAAGGGTGTGTGGGAGGGAACCAAGATACATCATGTACAGGTGCAAAATAACCGTAATGAATGTGACCATTAGGTATACATGCTCTTGGTAAAAAATTTAAAAAAAATGCTAAGTTTTTATTTTGAATAATTAAATGCTGTCTAGTTGGGTTAGTAACTGGAGTTACCAGCGTGCTACTGACCACACTGATGTATAGAATCCCTTTCTGAACCTTTAAATATGAGTAAGCCAGTACATAATAACAAACATGTCACTACTATTAAAAAGACAAGTATTTGTATGCTCTAACAATTCTAAGTCAGCATTTTACTATTCAGTATTGATTTTATGTATTCCTTTATTGCTTTCAGATATTAATTAAAATTTGCCATCGGAGAGATTATTGAAATGATGACTTTTGGCTTATCTGAAGGGAGAGAAATGTGGCTTAAAAAATTTAATAAGCATTGTATCCAAATAGAGGTGTGGTTTTAAAACACTTAATAAGCATTGTGACCAAATAGATTAATATCATTCATTTTTTTTCTTTTGTGCTTAGTTTTTACTATTTTGATACATTTTAAAATAATAACTTGAGAATAGTGTATGCTCATCTGTGCAGTAAATACTGAAATCAGTTTGTTTATAGTTACTTGTAAAATAAAAATACATTGTAATAGCATGCAAATTTTCCACAGGAAATTTGATGGTGTAGATTCAGGTGAATTTGCAGGGTTGTTTATTGTGGCATCATAAGTTTTATAAGCAAACATATAAGCTCTAATTGCTTACACTTAACCTTTTAAGCCTCCATTTTCTTAATTGTAAACAGGGATAACAATAGTCACTTCTTTACAGAATTCTTAGGTTTAAATGAAATAATAAATATAAAATACTTAATAAAATACCTGACATGTTACAAAGGTTCATGAAGTGTTTGGTCATATTAATACTTTCCCCACCACGTGCAAAAGGTAATTTTATGTAACATTTAAACTTTTCTTTTAGATGTGCTGAAAGACATTATGACACCGCCAAATTTAACTGCAGAGGTATGTATAAATACACCATAGTCTGGTGTATAACAAAACCAGTAAGCTATATTTTATTGTCATAGCAGTACTGATTCATCTAAATTGTTAAGAAAGATAAGTACTTGTCTTAATGATGGTCTGAGCAATTTGAAAGTACTAATTTTGCTCTTGTGCTTTAGGAAACAAGTATAACATAAACCCATCAATATTGTCAGGAAGACTATAGCACAGAATAGACTGAGAATTAAGATAAATTACTAAACTAACGTAATAAAGGGATTTATCTGATGCTTGAGGCAGTTGGTAGAATAGTATACAGAGAAAGCAGAATTACTTATTTCCATTGAAAAATGACTTAGAAGATGGGAAAGAATAAAATAATATGAATTTTTCAGAAAGAATCTGTTAGGGAGAGCAAAGAGTTGCTTAAATGAGTTCTATTCCAGACACAGGCAAATTCTCTTCAGGAGCTCATGAAAATTTCCAGTGACATTTGTAAAACCCCTTAAACCCTGAGAAAACTGAAGAGTTGAGAAGTTTGGCTGATGTTGCCGTGATAGTCAGAAGAGAAAGTGGGTAACATGAGCTATAGATTGGTGTATTTTCCATAGAGCCCTAAAATCTAGAATCAGTTTTCAGACAGATGGTTTGAGAATTCTAAAGTGCTAATGACTGAGAGTCAGTATAGTTTCACTAAGAATGTTTCTTTTTTTGGTAGAATAGGCTACTGCTTACTAGGGAAAGCGTGCTATAGTTGAGGTTCATCTAATTTTAAATAGACATTTAACAGATTTTCCTGAATGTTTTTGTGTGCCACTGGGGAAATGAATATAGAATCAGAGTACAGTCAGGCAGATGACTAAGTGAAAAGTTGTCCTGCCAACTCTATAGAATAGAACTCATTGTCTACCAGAAGAGCTCTCCTGTCACAGCAAAGGATTTAATTGATTGTATTCTGTATCATATTGTGGCGATTTGGTTGAGGATCTAAGACATACCTTTTTTGTGCTTAGATGACACAGAGGATAATTAGTACGTTAGTATCAGTGAGGATTTTTAAAGTTCTTAAGAAGGTGGAACCAAGGCAGATACTTAAAAGACAGACTTTAACTTTGATTGTAGGGCATGGAGAAGTCTTGGATTCTTAATAATTCATGTGAAAAGAAAGATTTGAAACTGTATTTGATAAACTTTACTCTGATTTTATACTTTCTGTAGTTTTTTTAACTTTCTTTTGTAAATGCCTTCAAGTCCTGTGTATACAACACTAACATTTGTTAGACCATCTTTAACCGTAGTGTTTTTATAAAATGTGAAATGTAGTTTTTTTTCAGTCAATCCTGTTAGTAATGTATACTTTCTTTGAAGTATGTTTTGTGACGATGCAGTATTACAAATATTTTACTCCTTTTGTTTGTTAGAAGTTGCCTTAGAGGCTTGCTGAGAGGTGGTGTGCTCTGGTTTCATGTTGGATTTGACTGTACCTCCAATGTGTTATGACCTGTGTTACTTGTTCGATCATTTTCCTCCTGCGTGAAGTGAGGAATGTAATACTTGGCCACCCTGTCTGATGGACACATTTAAAAGTTACTAATAGATTATTTTCTATTTTAAAAAAAGAAAGTAAATGAACAATAAATTATTTTTCTGTGATTCAGTTTTTCTTTTAAACATCTTTTGTTTACACACAACATTTCTAAAGTTAACCTACTTCTAATTAAAAATGTAGGTAAGATCCTTTTCTCATTCTGAGGTTATCTTTTTACCACAGTTGCACAGTATCCTTTTGAAGACCATAACCCACCACAGCTAGAACTTATCAAACCTTTTTGTGAAGATCTTGACCAATGGCTAAGTGAAGATGACAATCATGTTGCAGCAATTCATTGTAAAGCTGGAAAGGGACGGACTGGTGTAATGATTTGTGCATATTTATTACATCGGGGCAAATTTTTAAAGGCACAAGAAGCCCTAGATTTCTATGGGGAAGTAAGGACCAGAGACAAAAAGGTAAGTTATATTTGATGTTTTTTCTCTCATCTTCTCAGAGCCAAGTATTTGTTGAAATACAGATGTTTTACTTTTTCTGTTTTTTTTCCCTTCAGTTTTCTTGAGGTATAACTAACTAAATCTATACAGTGTAAAATGTGATGTTTTGATATATGTATACATTGTGAAATGATCACCACAGTCAATCTTCTTAACATCTTGATCACCTTATATAGTTAACCTGTCCTGCACACTGCAGTGAGAAATCGACTTATCAGTTTTTAGGTATACAATACATTATTAACTATGGTCACCATCTTACCAAACTGGAACTTGTTACCCTTTGAGCAGCATCTCCCCATTACTCTCTACCTCCACTTCCCAGACAACAGATTTTACAAGGATAGTTCCTAATACTTATTTTTTTTTCAAATTTTTCACTCAGTTGCCACCTCAAGTTGTATTTGACCAAGCAGTTTATTCCTTTAATTGTTCTGTTCATGCTGCCATTTCCATACAACACTAGCATATCTTTCTCAACTGTATTATAGATTTGGTCTCACAAAATCCTTATAAAATAGCATTTTAAAAAGCACAGCAAATAAATCAAAAGCAAGCTTGATATTTCTGAAGCTTGTTTTGGAAATAACATGTCTTTGGATAATAACCTGAATGCTATTAGCTAGTAAAGCATGACCTTTTATAATAAATTAAAATCACTCTTTGCATATTCATAAATGTAGTTACAATTAAATTAGTTACAATTAGGTCAAAGATTCTTTAATTATTCAGAAAATTTAAGACTTGAAAATCAGTGACAAATTTAATTTTGTAGTGCATTTGAAAACAAACTTGACAAAAATTTTACAGTAATTTTCAGGGGATCCATTTCTTTGCATGGCATGACAAAACATGTTAACACTTAATCCAAAGAATTTTTATACATTTCTCCATCTCCAAGAACGATAAAACCTGAATCACTCCAGAGAGATGAAAAAATTCATTTAGAGAGCTCTAGGGAGGGAGACATCACAACTTTATCTGAAAATTTGTTCTAGTTTTAGTAATTTTTATAATGAGTCAAGTTCTCCTTCAGGTTAGGGCAGTTTTTTCTTGACTTCAAAACAGAAATGGAGGTGACCATATATCTTAGCTGTGTAGTTACATCAGTTCGGCAATCCTGTACTTCCTCATCTCATGTTTTCTAACCCTTTATTTGTCTTTGTGACTTTTTCAGTTATATATAAGGATGCCAAAGTATTATTTATTGGTGATAGTTTGTAAAATTGAATATTAGAAATCAGGTAAAAAGGTTTTCTTGGGAAAAAAAAAAAACAGAAAAGCTGTATAATGAGCCAGAAAACTAGATTTAAGGCAAGGGCTCTAAAGCACTTCATGTTATATGCCTTTTAAAAATCTGATGAAAGATATAAATGGTCTTCTACCACATAGGTGCACAGTATACATAAACACAAAATTTTGCTTATAGTTTTTCATTGTGCTGAAACTTTTTTTAAAAACAAGAGAAGAACCTTCATTAGAATTTTTTCCTCCCTTTTTTCTCCGTGCAAAAATCATTGAGAGCAATGAATAAATCTTATGTAGCATGAAAATTAACCAAAATGAAGCTTTAGTTTCCCTTAGTAGTTAATTTTAATGACAGAAAGAGCTGCTGTTATTTAACTTTTTCTTTTTTTTTTTTGAAACAAGGTTTCACTGTGTAGTTCAGGCTGAGTTTAAACTCACTGTAGCCCAGAGTGGCTTAAAATTTGAGGCAGTCCTTCTGATTTAGCCTTCTGAGTGCTGGGATTACAGGCATGTGCAACCATGCCTGGCTTTAACTTCTTTTTAACCTTGGGGCATAACCCTAATCACGTAGTCAAAGGTATATAATACCCTCATTTATTATTTATAATATTTCAGTTGATGAATTATTAATTTTAATTTTATGAGTTTTATTAACAATGAATATTTGACAGGAAAAATATCGAAAAATTATTGAATTTTTTATATTGTTTATAAAAAAAGCATCAAAATTTTCAATATTGACTGTTTTTTGGTGTACAAATTCTAAAAAATAACAGAAATTCTGTATGAACTACAATGAAAACACCCATAGAAATCTACAGCAAAAATAATCTTTATTTCAGTTATCACACTCAAGGCCATCTTCACATGTGACAACAGCACATTCCATATACATGTATGGCTTACACTGACAGCACATGTGTTTTGCTTTCCTGGCCTTTTTGTAGGGCATAGTTGATATCTTGCTGGTCTTGCTGTTTTTGTCAGGGGGTTCTTATTGTATTACATAGTGCGTAGTTAGCAGAAACATAAAATATCAGTAAAATAAAATACTAAACTTTTTATGTGTATTGCACGTTTAGGATAAACATCATTTATATCAGCTGTGTACTTGCTTAAAAAACCTAAAAGATAACAGCAGAAATGAATTCCTATGTGAACTGCAATGTAAATACAAACAAAACCCTACCACAGAAATAATCTTTGCTTCAACTGTCAGCCCCAAGGCAGTCTTCACACATGACAACTGCATGTTCTATGCACATGTCTTGCTTACAGTGATAGCACATATGTTTTAGTTCCCTGTCCTTTTTTTGTAGGGCATAGTTGATATCTTTTTGTTTCTCCTGTTGTAGTGGGTCTTTGTGATGCTGGACCTGCTTCTTCGTCTGTCAGCTCACCGGTGTGCTCCACAATATTTTTGCCTAATTTTCTTGTGCACTTGCTATTTTTTTTGGAAACTACTTATCCCAAACATTTAGGATCAAGTGAAACACAACCATTGGCCAATGCTTTGGTGTTTCAAGTGACATCATAGTTGCTGCATACAACATCATCTGTTCTGCCTTTGGTTTTGTTGTAGAAAGTTACCATCTTAGGCTTCAGTTTTGTGTAGGTTTTCCTGTCACTATTTCCAGCATGGTGCAATGTTGGCATGTTGACATCAGCAGTACTAGTTTGTTTTTTTCTTTGCCATATACCAGGCCAATGTTCTATCTCTCTGAAATTCAAAGACTGTACTATACAGTTCTCCTGTTTTAAAACTGCAAACATTTCATTTTGAATTTCAGCTTTGTTCTTGTGTACACTTCCTACACCGGTTAACTTGTGCTTTGTTAGCAACTGATGCTCTGTACCATCAGTTGGAAATTGGTAAACCAATTGTTGAATGTTATATTTCAATTAATTTGGGAGATGGGAGCAAGAAGTCTTTTCAGAACATCATTTTATTACTATATGAGTAAGGACCTGGTGGCTGAGTTTCAGTATTAACTAAATTGAAAGCATAATGTCTTAATGTCTACAAGGGCATAAATTTTTCTGCCATATTTTGAAGGGTTTTTTTTTTTTTTTTTTGCATATATAGCCTAAAGCTACAATGCTATAAAATGCTACTAGGTGTTCATCAGTAGTCATGTATTCAGGTGGTATGTGAATTTTTTTTTTTTTTTTTTTGGTGCTGGGAATTGAACTTGGGGAAGGCAAGGCAAGGACTCTAATCACTGAGCTAAATCCCCAGCCCCTGAATTTCTTGACACCCACAAATTGTTCAAGCAGTGAGCAGATAGCAGCCATCTTATCAGTTCTTTTTCTTTCTTGGTGGGTGTTTTAGTCATCAGACCTCAGGCAATTTTGAAGGAAACCAAATCTCATTGTCATTGTTATTCTACAAACCTGAAGCCCACAACCATAAGTCTTTTACGTCCATAGGTTTTTTACATTCCTCCAAATTTCACAAGATAAAGCTGTGCTAAAAGAAGAGTAGATCTTTGAATGCTTTCAGTTCCGCTTGTGAGGTGTCATAACAAACACATTTTTGTCTTACCAAGTGAGTAAACACAAAGATTGCTTCCTGTATCCCACAGGTGCAGCTACTGGGAGGCCCAGCTGGCTGCTATAATGCTAAAGTACAAATTTACTATAGAAAAGTATGTGATTGGTTTCTTATTCCCACTCTTAGGCCCCGAGGGTTGAAATCTTTAGATTCTTTTGCCCAATGAAAGCAGGCTTGTGTCAAGAAATAGGAGTTCTTAATTGGGCGTAGTGGCAAATGCTTGTGATTCCAGCACTCTGGGAGGCTGAGGAAAGAAGGATCACAAGTTTAAACCCAACTGGGTAAGTTTAATGACGTAGCAAGACCCTGGGTTCAACTTCCAGTACTGGGGGAAGAAAGTTCTCTTTATGGGGCTGGGAATTTAGCTCAGTGGTTAGAGTGCTCGCCTTGCAAGCACAAGACCCTGAGTTTGATCCCCAGCACCAAAAAAAAAAAAAAAAAATTCTCATTAGATAAATTCATGTTGCATTATTTTCTTTGCCTTTGACAAGAGCTATATCATTCATGCTATGTTAGGAAGGAAGGATTATATGACTCCATATTTTACTTTTAAGATTGAAGAGTTAAATTTTTTAAAAGAGTTTGTATTTTATTTGCTGAACAGTGTTATCTGGTTTGGGAATTTATCTTCCAAATGTCATTGAACTTGTCTGTAGCAAAAAACTTCATAGTTGCTCCCATTTCATGACACAGTCTCTCAAGAAGCTCCTAATGTTTTGGCTTCCATGAATTTGGCAACTTTGACAAAATTAGATTTTTCTTGACAAATCTTGCACAGACTATGATTCAAAACTTGGCATTCATGAAGCAGTGGATTACTTATACAATAATAGAAAAGATTTCTCTCAAGATGAGTGTGAGTCTGGCCACTCCAGTGCATATGGATGAACAAAGCAATCGATGATGGTAGCATGGAGGCCTTCTTTCTTCACCACAGCAGCAAAACCAGATGTGTTGCCAGATATTAAGGTGTATTATCTGCCTGTAGAATATTGAAATTTGTTCAAGAAAAGTTTTCTTTTTTCCTTTTTCCTTTGTTTTTAGCAAAGAGATGTCACCATTTGAAAGTGTTAATGTTTTCTAAAGTTTCAAAAAGGAACTCCAAAGTAGGAGTTATTCATTGGTTATGTCACTATGTGTGCATTTGTTGAAAGCTAGTAGCTGGTGACACTAAGAGGTTATATGCTGAAAGGAAATGGTGCTTCAGTCTTTTCATGACCTATTTCATAATTTTAGAAAAATGTATCAATTTTTTGGAGTGGATGAAGTTACTTCATAGTGGTACTGTACATACCAGTTTTACTTTTCTGCTGCATCACACATGTATGGGTGACCAAGTATTTTAATACTTACCTTTATCATGTTCATTGGTGACTTATGTATTAGATATTAGTCTTGGTAGGGTGTTTTACTCAAGGATTTTTGAGTTGAGGTAAATAAAGTTTTGATTTAATGGTCTAGACTGTTTCTAAGCTGTGCTTTCACATGTGCTGTCCTCTTTCTCTCCTCCCGTACACATGTCTACATTCGCTATTGTAGGTGTTTCTTTAGAATAGTTGGCTATATGCTGCTGATGGTGGAAACTTGCCCTGTGAGAGGCATTTGGGATAGTGTGTCTCCTGTTCAGGGATAAAAGGAAAACCAAAGGCTGCATAAGCTTTCTTATATTTAACTTTCTCTATTTCCAGTTCAAGTTAAATCCAAGAGAAGTCTCCATAATCAAAAAGTGATGGCATGTTTTAATTTGTCAATGGCAAGATTCTTAGTCATCACAGTCTGTTAAAACAAATAAGTAAAGTCTCATAGCATCATGTGATAAAATGTATTAATAACTACTTCATTTGTAGAAGTGCTCTAGGTCCTGCATATTTTCCATTCTGTGTATAGGTTGCCATCTCCCCTAAGTGAAAGTAATGGGCTAATAAGTAATTAGAAAATGGATATATGTACAAACTATTAGGGATGTACTTACTTAAAAAAATTGTTATGCTTAGCTGTTAGATGATATTAAGACTCAGTTGAGTAATTTAACTGAAGTTGATCACTTTAGCATCTTAGACTCAAGCCACTGAGATCTACTTTACCTAGCTTGTGCTTAATTAATATACCGAGATTGTATTTTGGATGAATTACTTATGGGACCTAAAAGAATGTCCTGCCGTGTTTCTTCTATGTCCTTGTGTTTATTTTTATGTGTTGAGTGCTGCAGATTGAGCTCAGAGCCTTGCACTTGATTGGCAAGTGCTCACCACTGAGCTAAATTCTCAGTCACTTTATGTTTATTTTTAAAAGGCCAAAAAATTAAGAGATTTATTTGCAAATACGTGCATGTATTTGCATATTAGGTTGAAACACCATTAGAAAGCTATGTAAAATAGATAAAAGTTTTAAGATTATTGAGGCTCTGCTGTCTCTTTTGGAGTATTCTTTTATTTTCTAGGTGATAGAAACAGGCCCAGAAAGGTGAAACATTGTGATCAGTACTATCCAGATAGTTAATGACGGCAGTTACAGTAAAACTGGAATTTCCTACTACTTTTTAAAATTTCTTTCTACATTGTCATTCACAAATCTCGAAGTTGCAAAAGAATTTTGAAATTTTTCAGGATAATTCATCTTGATGCAAGTGTTCCTAGAAGGTTAATGCTGATGAAACAGATCTGTTTTGAAAGGCTCCTTGATTTACAGCCTTCTTTATAAAAGCTAGAGCATTTAATGACTCCTGATTTAAGAGGAATGAGGAAAGATTGAGGCTGTTAATGCTGTAATTGTAATACTTCCTTAAAATTTTTGCAATTTAATTGTCTTACAACTTACAACTTTCAAATATGTATCACTTGTTCACCTAATGGTTAGAGTGCTAATGATAACAAGGTATTTTTAACCTAATTTCATCATAGGAAAACTTAGCTGAGTGTGGTGAGGTTACTGTTATGTGAAATCTTTCCTGAGAAGTTTTTTTTTCTTTTTGTCTTTTTTGACTTTACTAGGTATTGAATCTCATGGTCTTCACACTGAGCTACATCCCAAGCCCTTCTTTCATTTTAATTTTGAGGCAGGGTCCTGCTAAGTTGCCAGGGTAGGTTCAAACTTGTGATTCTCCCAGCCTCCCATAGCACTGGGCCTGAGAAGTATCTTATAATAAATATAATTTACCACCTAAAGTAGTTTTATTCCTAAACTATCTAGACGTATGTTTATCTGCTTCTTGCTAATTCGTTCTTTTAGACTAAACCTGTGTATTGACATTTTTATTATTACGAACCACTACTACAGATGAATACATTTTTATCCATTTTGAAGTTTATGTGGGATTAATCTCCTCCACCCTCCTTTTGTAGTGCTGGGGACCCAAACCCAGAGCCTCATGCATACTAGGCAAGCACACTACAGCTGTACTCCCAGCTGGAATTAATTTCATTGGGACTGTTTTAAAATGTTATTTTGCATGTACCCTTAATTTTAATTTTAATTATAGGGAAACATTAAGAAACTGAAAAAAATTATATTCTGGTGACATTTTCATAAGAGCAGAATCTCCCCCCCCTTCATGTTTTGAAGAGAAAGGAGACAGTGGTCATGTTTCATGAAAAAAATTTTAGTGTTCAGCTGGCTGTGATGGTACACGCCTGTAATCCCAGCTTTCCAGGAAGCTGAGGCAGGAGGATTTCAAGTTTGAGTGCAGTTTGGGTTATTTAGTGAGACGCCTCATCTCAAAAAAACAAATGAACAGAAGGATAGACACACACAGGCTGGAGGTATATAGTTCAGTAGGAGAGTATTCCTATGTTCAATTTCCAGTCCTGTTTAGAAAAAAACTGTAGATTTTGTAGAGACATTCTTCAAAATAATCTGATCTGGTCTTGGTGTATTCTTAGCAGATGTAGTACAAATTAGATGGTAGGGCCTTCATTATAAACTGACTATAAATTGTGGCATTGTGTTAGTAATGTCCAAATAATACTTTAAGGTTTGAATGTTGCAGAGAAGTCAAACAGTTGATACCTTCTATAAAGAAAAATGTTCTGAGAGTCAGGATACCTGCTCCAGGAAAGACTGTCTTTCCTTTAGTAATTTGTAAGAAAGCAACAATGTAATGCTTCAGCAGGAAGGAGTCATTCATTTGTATACTTGACCATTTTGCTTCCCATCTTCTAGAAACACGTCCTGCAGGGCAGTTTTTAGGGTTGGTTCACATCTATCCTGTGTTCCACACTGTTCTAATCTGCACCTATGTTTCAAGATTGTAACAGAAAATTTATATACTTACTGTAAACTATAAAGAAAGCTAAAACTATTAAGAGAACTGGTCAGTATGTATTTTGGAAGAATTTTTAAAACAGGTTAACTTCTAGTATATCACAGATTTACCCAAAACTACTACTATTTCCCTATCTTTCCTTTGCCTCTGTCACTCCAGGAGAGTGGTAGGTAAAGCAAGTTTTAATTTTTTTTGTCTTTTTTTTTTTTTTTTTTTTTTGAGACATGATCTCACTTTGTAGTTCACACTGACCTTGAACTCACAGTGTCCCTCCTGCTTCAGCCTCTCTTAGTCTCCTGAGTGCTGGGATTACAGGCATGTGCCACTGTGCCTCACAATTCTTGGGAAAACTTTTGGAGATTTTTCCATAAATGGAAAAAATAAAAGCCTAAAAGTTAAGACTTCATGCAAATTACGTATTTAGTATATTTGCTGTTAGTAAAACCCAGGATACCTGAGTAAAAGCTTTAGACTCAGATTCACATTTAGCTCCAGATGCTGGTTTTGAGTGAGATAATTATGTGTGTAGCAGGACTCTTCCTACCCTTAAAATAGCTGATTGTATCTTATAAAGTTGTTGTCCTGTTAGGAATTTGTAGAATATTGACAAGTCGCTGTAGTAACTACTGTTACATGTTGTCATTGTATCAGTAACCATTTATATTTTTCCTTTGTTGATTTTATGTTTTGTAATCTTACTGTGATCATTCTGAAATGTAGCTTTCCAAGTTTCAAGCACACACTTATATCGAAACATCTGCGTTATTTCTGAGTTCAGAAGCACCAGTAAAAAGTTTACTCAAGTAGAAAATTACTTCTTTAATGGAGAAATCTAGATTGTGAAATTATCCTAAGATCTGAGCGTATTGATGTACCGATATGAATACACTACATATCTTGTGTTGCGGTTTTAAGCAATACATACTCTGGTCTGATAGTATTTATGGTAGTATCATAGATTGAAAAGATGTTTATAACCAATATATAGTCTCCTTTTAAAGAGATTAATCATATACAAGAGATTTGCATAAAACAACTCAGGCTTAAAAATAAAAGGTCAATTTAAAATACATCTGAAAAATGTAAATTTCAAAAGCAGATGATGGGGATGTTAAGTGTCTAAGTAGCATTTAAAGCAAAAAGCATAAAATCTGATCAAAAATGTCATGTTAATAGAAGATATATTCCTGAATGAATACTTAGCCATAGTATATATGATGATGAAGTTGCATGTACTAAATTAACAAAGCTGATTAAGCAAAGCCTGAATAAAGTGAAGAATTGATGGAAAAGCCATGATAGTAAGAGTCTTTAATGTAAGGAGGCACAAAATAAGTTGTGTAGCTGGTTTGAAAATACAATAAAATTAGCCCATAAAAGGTGTATATTTTTTCTATTGTCTATAAATATATAACAGTTCCAAGATTAATAATTCATTAGGCCGACTACAAAATCAGAACAAAACAAAAATCCATACAAGTAGAAATGTGTACACATCATTTTTTGACTACAGTTCAATAGAACTACAGTTGCGGAGAAAGCTTCTGTGTACAAATTACAACTACATTCTTAAGTAATTTTTGCATCCATGAAGAAATACATTTTCATGTTAGAGATTATTAAAGATTAGTAATAACTAGGGATTAATAAAGACAAATATAAATGAAAAGTTACATCTAAGAAAGCAGATAAAACTATAGTGTTGAGGTGATGTCAGACATACTTCAGGTCCCAGAAAACATGAAAACCTTAAAAGGTGGCTGCTTGCATACTTTTATACCTTAATCTGATGAAGAAATCATATTTTTAAAAGAGAAAACCAAAAAGTACAATTTGGAGGAAATTAAATAGTTTGGCCCAAAGTAGGAATAATTGTGATAGGTAAGAGGGGAAAAGGAGGTTGGGCCTATATTTTTATATGATAGATATAGTATGTGATAAATTGTTCTTACTTGGGTGAACACTAGGATACCATTTAACATTTGAATCAATTAGTAATGTGATTAATCTTACACTTTGGTGAAATTATTCCAAGAGTGGTGTAAGAGGTAGATTGAAGAATAAATTTCCTACTGTGTATTTGTTTGTTGTTTGTTTTTTTGGTGCTGGGGATTGAATTCAGGGCCTTGTGCTTGCTAGGCAAGCACTCTAATCATGGAGCTAAATCCCCAGCCCCAAATTTCCAACTGTTAGTAGTCAGTTGTCTATGGCCAGGTAGCAGGAAGAAACAAATAGGCCCCAGAAAACCAGGATTGATACTTGAAGTGGTACTTTGAGTCCACATCTGGATTTTGACACTGAATAGATGTGTGAGAATTAAAGATGAGTATTCTAAATGGATTTAATCTCTGTGTTGTCATGTGTGTGCTTGTGTGTGTGTGTGTGTGTGTGGCTGTGTGTGTCCATGTCCGTGTCGGTCCCATCTGCGGGTAGTTTACCTGCTGACTTACTGTATCAGTGTTTGACCTCCGCTCTGCTGCCTAGACCTTTGCCACACAGCTGGGGTTCCCACACTTTTCTATAACCCTGTGTAAATTGCTACTGTCTTGGACGTGTACTTCTTTCCTTTACCAAGAAGAAGACAGGGTGGTATAGCCGTTGAGTGGAAGCTCTGAAGTTTGTAATTTTGGTTCAGCTGGTATTCACACATGTTATTTACCAGGTGTTGACGGCTACTAGGTTCATGTATTCTTTATGTTTGTCTAGCCCTTTTTGGCAAGGATTAACCGAGTATACAAAGACCTGTATCATAGGCATATTAACAGTCACTTGCTACTTGGGAAAACTTTGTGTATCATTGTATACAAACTTACACTAAAAATGGAGATACAGAGAAAGTATCTATCATCCAACAAATAACTTGGTCTTATAGACTTGCTTTGACATAAACATTTTTTTCGGCTTTTTTTTTTTTTTTTTTTGGTGCTGGGGGTTGAACT
This sequence comes from Hystrix cristata, assembly GCA_004026905.1. Taxonomy (NCBI): domain Eukaryota; kingdom Metazoa; phylum Chordata; class Mammalia; order Rodentia; family Hystricidae; genus Hystrix; species Hystrix cristata. The sequence goes on from PVJO010000696.1 coordinate 29,810, forward strand.
CGGGGCCCTGCACTTGCTAGGCAAGCACTTTACCACTCAGCTAAATGCCCAACCCCTCGTTTTATTTTTTGAGTAGATAATAAGTTCGTGTGATTCAAAAGTTCAAATGGTTCAAAAAAGTATCCTTCCTATTCATCTTCCCTCTTTCTCCCAACATGTGTAGCAATTCTGAATTATGTAATTTTTCTGTTTTTTCATTTTGTTTTTTTTTCATTTTGCTTTGTTTTATTATTTTTTTCATTTTGTTTTATTTTACTTTTTTATTAGTATGTGTTTGTAGTACATAATGATTACATTTACTGTGGGAAGTTGACACATGTACGCATCACATCTTCCTTCATTTTTTGTCGTCTGCCCCTCCCATCCTTCCCTGTATTATGTTTTGATGAACATAAATGACAAGTTGTTTGCTGAAATTACATTGAATAATGTGTAAGAAAACACTTTAAATTAAATTTAAACATTTTTAAACTTTCTTTTCGTTCTTTATTGGCTGCTAAGGATCGAACGCAGGACCTTGTACTTGCTAGGCAAGCACTCTATGACTGAGCTAAATCCCCAACACTCATTTTTAAACTTAAAAAATACTTTTTATTTGAGAAAGGGTTTGGCCCAGGCTGGCCTTCCTCCTGCTTTGCCTCCCAAGTAGCTTGGACTATAGACATTGGAACTACAAGTAGACGTGCCACTTGTACAAGTGGAAGGGCCCACCAAAGATACTTTTTAGTGTTCATTTTTGTAACAGTTCTTCAAGGCATTGCTCCTCGACTTTTTTTTTTTTTTTTTTGATAAAAACACATAGAAATTAAATTCAAGCTATATCAAAATTATACCTTAAATATAGGCAGACTTTCTAAAACTGTCAGTTAGTATTTGTATGTAGTTTCATTGTGCTTTTGTGTGACTGCATCTGGTGTTTCACTTTATCAAAATCCTGTTAAAAAGGAATGACACATATAACTGTCCTCAGTTTCCTGAGAACACAAATTGGGGGTTTTTGTTTTGACTGTCAGCATTCAAATGTAAGTCTTCACATTGCAGCCAAAAGCTTAAGTCACTTGTCATGATTTCAAGTGGTTTATTCCCATATTTTGACATTTTGTGTTTGTACATGTACTTATAACAAATCATGCTAACCCTTAAAAAATCCTGAAAATAATGTGTCGATATATTATGGTATACCTGCTTTTAAATTCACTTCAGTGTGTTTTATGATTTTCATTAGGGAGAAGAAGGATGTTTGTATCTAGAGTTTTTAACAATTGGGGAAGGTTTATATGTTGCTAGTTACTTAAAGAGAAATATTGTGAATTCTTTTTCTTCTTGAATATACTTTCATTTTCTGCAAGTCACTTTTAACTGTTAGACTTATTAATGTTGTTTATTATTTGCTTCATATTAAGTTGACTTTTTCCTAAGTCTCATTGCGGAGTAGAAAAAAGCCTTAGAGATGTGCTTTAATACTTCATTTATTCATCATCATTAGTGAATGCTCACAGTATATTTTTTCTTTAAATATCTCAGATGCCCCCTTTACATATCATGCGATTATATATTTTAAGCATTTGTAATACATAATACTTTCTAAAACATGTTTACACTATCCTAGTTTCTTCAGAAGAGATGTATGTAGCCAACGACATCTTCAGATCTGTTACTGGGTTGTTGTATTTCTTTCTGTCACCTGAGCACTCCTGTTTTTGTTGGGCTCTAAGGCCAGCATCACTTTTTGTTACTACTGTTTTCTGCCTCTAAAGGCAGTATGCCCTATCTAGTTTGCTAATTCTGATATACTTTTCCTTGGAAAGTAGGTAACCAAATTTGTGAGGAAGCATGTATTTAATAAGAGGCCATAAATCCTTGTGGGGACCATTAGGTATAAGGAGCATAGCTATAGTGCAGAGGGCTTTAACATGACAAGTTATTTTGGATAATCATTGACCTTTGCTTATTGGGTTAACGGGTCAGAGCATTGTTTCGATCTTTGAAAAATGAGATGTTCTAACAATTGTATTTTAAGGACAAAAAGTTACTCTGATATTTTCCTTTGTATTGATGTTGCTCTGATTTACTCTGTTATTGAGTTGGATTTAAATATTAATCATTTAAGGTCAAACTTTTAAGGTATAAATGTACTTCAGTGGGTACAGCCCAGTTATCATTAGCAATTTAGTGAAATAACTATAATGGAACTTTTCTTTTGAATTTGGCTTCTCTTTTTTTTTTTTCTTTTTTTTTTTTTCTGTTCACCAGGGAGTAACTATTCCCAGTCAGAGGCGCTATGTGTATTATTATAGCTACCTGTTAAAGAATCATCTGGATTATAGACCAGTGGCACTGTTGTTTCACAAGATGATGTTTGAAACTATTCCAATGTTCAGTGGCGGAACTTGCAGTAAGTGCTCTAAATTCTCATCTTTCCACATGTTGGAACACTTTTCTTGACATATCTAGAAGTACAGTATATGTGAACATCTAGAAAGAAAGTTAACACATTTAAAATCTATGCAGGAGAATATATTTCTGAAGTATCTGAATTAACTCCATTGTTCAGCTCATTAGGCTAAAGAAGCCAAGAACAATGGATTTTAATGTTCTTGAAGCCAAATTATATTTATGAAAGAAATTGTTTATGCTATCACCACCAAATGCAACCTGAATTCTGGCCAGATGACTGACAAATCTGTCCCATCTGAGGTTCAGTGTGAGAGTGACAGTGGGATTCATTAGTTTACTGGTCTTGGGGTAGGGACCAATTCCTTCATCTTGAAAAGATGAGATATATAGTAATGGGTAAGACAATAAAAAGGAACAGAAGAAGTGGTAAGATGTGTTAGCAAGCTGAAGTACGAGTGAAGAGTAACATTGAATCAGTGTGTGGCGTATTAGAGAAAACTTGGATTAAGGTCTAAGTTTTAGTTCTAGATCAGTCAATGTATTGTCCAATCCCATACATATCATCTACATTTTTGAGTTCGCTCATCAAGAAAATGGCACTTGAAATGTGAAACTTTTCTGGATAAGAACTAAATACGAACCAAGTCATTGATGTCTGCCTGTAATTTATTCCTCTCTCAGATCCTAACCTCTATAAGCCTGCCTTAGTGATCCTGATCCTATTCTGCTTCTGTGCTATTCTTGGCTAGAGTTCTTAGCTACACTGATAGGAAGCTTAATACCTGGCCCCAAATCAGTTGATCAAGGGAGAATACATGGAAAAAATTATTATCTAGCCCTACAAAAGATAAGACTGGCTTCTTTTTTCTGAAACAGAGTTTCGTAATACTGGAATTTAAATACCACATGGAAGTGGTCATGTTTTCGTTTTTAGGAAATACATTTTATTAGAATTTAGATGATAATTCTATAGTTTCTAGACAGGATACCACATTACTATTTCTTTTAATACCTTTAATACTTTAATACTACTTCAGTGATATTGTGCATTGCTAGTGGTTTTAGTTTTTAGCTTTAAGCTTTGCGTTTTGAAAATATTTATGTAATTAAAGGTTTTTATTCCTATAATAGTTTATACCTAGAAAATTAATTTCCTGATATTGTTTTTCTTTGTCAGATAAATGTGGTCACCTTCACCAGATCTTTCCTGCATTCTAAGAGCAAGGCAACTTTTAACAAAGACCACAGATTTATTAATACAGCATGTTAAGGGTGTCTAAGGAATCTCACTGATTGTTTTTTTTAAATCTCAGTATAATTAAAAATGTTGCTGAGTGTAAGGCACTGGACCGATAGAGGTGATTGACATAGGAACTTGACAGATTCATAGAGGAGAAAGCAAAAGGAAGAAAAAATTGTGTTTTTTCTGTAGTATAGATATCAATGTAAGAGCTAGACAAAAGGTATTATGGAGAAATTACCAGAGAGAGAACATTTACTTCAGTAATCTCACCTGGTATAAGTTTCTCATATTAGCCTCTGTAGCAAAGATTTCTTGTTAGTTCCACTCTGCCTGCCTATATTTAAGCCCTATTTTGTTTTGTTTTGTTGGTCTCAAGTGTTCCATTTACATTTCTAGACTTAAAATTATTGACTGCTGAAATCTCTTTAATCTTCTCCAATTCTCTACTTATGCACTGTAATTTAATGTTATGTATTGAAGCTTTATTACATGCAAGTAATTGTTAAATGGAGGTTGTATGTATAAATTATAAATACTATATTCACAAAAAGAAAGTTTTGGAGATTGTCATCCAGTCTCATGAAAGAAGTCCACCAGCTCTTTATTGAACATTAGAGAAAGCATATAGGGTTAGCTTGATAGGTAACAGGAAATGGCTTGAACTGAAGTGCAGCAGAAGGAAATGAATTGGACAAGAAGCGTAATGACAGAGAATAGGAATGAAATGTGTGACTGAGAGGGTCTTAAATGGGGATGTCAGATTTGATTTGATAAATACTGTGATAATACTAGAGGCTTACACGATGTCTTAAGGACAGTTTTGTATAAAGCTGTGATTGAAGGGAGAAGAAATAGGAGGAAAAAACCCAGAAATGTGACTTTTCTTAAGCTACAGGTGCTAGAGAAATTAAATGGAATTCATTTAATTTTTCTTTTGCCATTTATATCCAAAGATTTTGTCAAGTCTTTGATCTGCTCAGGTGGATGATTCATAGAAGAGAAAAGGAATAGGAAATCTGAGATTTGGGGACATGAATATTAATATTTTGGTTTTAAACATGTTTTAAATCTGATAAGGGTGAGCTGTACTCAGTGGATATTTATTTCAGTGTAGGTTTAAATCTAGGTGGCAAATATGTCTAATATTTTGGGAAGCATCAGGAAAGACTTTCATGTAAACATGGTGTGGATGTAGAGGGTGGGAAGGATTAGAGGAAGGCAGATGGTGAAGACTGGGACAGGGGACTGGCATCTTGGGCTTATGAGGAGCAAAGGGAATCAATCAGTGAGAAAGCATCTTCTGCAAAGTTGTCAAGGGTTAGCAATCTTTTTCTTTATGGAAAGATTCATATATATTTATATTTATATTTATATTTATATTTATATTTATATTTATATTTATATTTTGCATGTGCGTGTGCGTGGTATTGGAGATTGAACCCAAAGCCCCTTGTATGCTAGGCAAGCCCTCTACCACTGAGTTACAATCTCCAGCCCTTTTTATTTTTTATTTTGAGACAAGGTTTTAAGTTACCCAGGCTGGACTTGAACTTGAGATCCTCTTGCCTCAACCTCCAGAGTACCTGGGATTGTAGGCTTGTACCACAATGCCTGGCAATTGTCTTAATATTTCTAAGTGAAGAAATAGTTTGTATATATAAAAGTTTTTAAAATGTTGAGGAAGCTGATCAATGTTGTTTTCTGTCAGGATTATATCAATATATGTATATATGTAAGAAATTTAATTGTGATTTTTATTTACTAGAGATGGATCTTATCATTTCTTTAGGACACAGTCAATCTTAATAAATTTCGGGTGGATATATATATCGTAGAGATTATTTTCCTTTGTGCTTTCAGGACATCTTTACTCCTTTTTTTTTTAACAAGATTTTTTTAAAAAGATTTTTATGGGCAACTCCAAGTAATGCTGAATTATCTAGCTTGCGAATTGTTTATGTAACAATTCTAAAATTATTTTTTTAATTTCTTTTTTTTTGTCAGTGCATGTTTGTAGTACATAATGATCACGTTCTTTGTGGGGAGTTGGTATATGTATATAACACATCTTAAACAATTCTAAAATTCTTGAAGGTGTACATTTTAGATGTAGTTTAGTTGAGATCTAGATTATACTGTCAGTTTTTTTAAAATATCCTATAATCGGTATTTAACAGATTTTTGAATTAACAGAGTTTAAATTAATAAAATTATGAGGCATTTTCATCCCAGTTAATTTAATCACAGCTTTGACATCATGCCTTGTTTATTTGCTTATTCAAGCTAGATTCCAAGTGATACTTTCAGTATCACATAAAGACTTGTAAAATGACTCATTGTACTTTGAAACTTTAGTTAAAGAAGTGAAATTTATTGACAGATTGTTGGTTAATATTTTCCTTTTGGGAGTGTTTTTTTTCTCATGGCAAATGTCTTATAAGTCTATGTTAGAAACACCTGCCTTGTCAAACATCCTACTCATTATGTGATAGCTCACACTGCTTTAGATATTATATAGGTAAGTCAGTAGGTGTTTATTTAAAATAAACTGAAAATTTCATTGGTTTGGCTTTTGCTGTGTTGGTTATTTTCATTTTGAAGGATAGTAATGCCTTGGGTTGCTGAGAATTTTATTTCTGATTATATACTTTTTTTTTTTTTGGTGCTGGGAATCGATTTCAGGGCCTTGTGCTTGCTAGGCGAGTGCTCTAACCCCTGAGCTAAATCCTCGGCCCCTGTACACTTTTGTTTTTGAATTATTTAGTATACTACACATAAATTATATTTTGTCAGATTATCTGGATAAATTTTAAATTTTAAAGTCCTTAATTTTATGATTACCTATAAATGAATTTATGAGTAGATTTAAAAAATAAACATAAACATGTTTCCACATTTTATACCTTTTAGTTGAATTAGTGACATAAAACTATGATTTTTTTTTTTTTTTTTTAAATTCTGATGCTGGGGATAGAACTCAGGGCCTTGTGCTTGCTATGCAAGCACTCTAACCACTGAGCTAAATCCCCAGCCCCTATGATGAATTTTGAGAAGTTATACTTTGCCAGTTATTTTAAAAGACACAAGGCAGAGTCAAAATGGTAATCAATGAAAACTGAGTGTTTTGGAGGGAAGGGAAGTTTTGCTGCTACTTTCACTTTAGATCTGTTGCATTTCTTTACACATGTCTTAAATCTCTTTTTTTCTATTTATCAGGACAGTGACTTTGTATACCTTTAAAAATAAAATGTGGTCTAGAGGTTAAAAAGAATGATGGCTAATATTTTCATAAATACCTATGCTTGTTGTTTGTGGAATTTATTATAACTTTGATATAGGTTATGTTCTGTTTCCTCTTGTGACCATGTAGTGATATTTATTTTGTGATTTTGGGCACATTAGAGACATAAATATTGTAGCAAATATATTTTAAAAGTTACCATTTATGTAGTTCAGAAACCTGGTAGAAAATTCTTAAAATCGTTTTTATGGTTAAAGTAACTTATATTAGTATTTTTAGCATAATGTTTAATGTAAAGTCTTGCTATAAATATACTACTAGAAGTGTAATACTTATTATTCCTGAAACAGGAATCAATTTTCGTACTAGTAACAGAACCTTATTTTGAAAGTTCAAACTGGAGAAAGTCTTATATATAGTATATAATTTATATATATATATATATATACACACACACACACACACATATATATATTTTTTTTTAAAAGACAGAATCCTGCTGTATAGTTCAGCTGGCCTTGAATTCACTATGTAGCCCACACTGGCCTCAAACTTGCAGTGGTCTTCCTGCCTCAGCCCTGCTTTGGCCTCCTTAGTGCTGTGATTACAAGCATGTCCCACCACACTCAGCCTTACATTGATTATATTTTTGACCTTTATATTTCCATTGACTTGTTTAGATCAGGAGATGGAGAATTAACCTGTTGTGTACATTCGTGATAGTTGATCATTAAAATTATTTAGTTTTTGTAGTTTGACAGTTGAAGGCATTTCCTGCGAAATGATACTAGTGTTTATTTAATCATGCAGATCCTCAGTTTGTGGTCTGCCAGCTAAAGGTGAAGATATATTCCTCCAATTCAGGACCCACAAGACGGGAAGACAAGTTCATGTACTTTGAGTTCCCTCAGCCGTTGCCTGTGTGTGGTGACATCAAAGTAGAGTTCTTCCACAAACAGAACAAGATGTTAAAAAAGGTTTGTACTTTATTTTTATTGGGAAAATATCCAAAATAGCTATGCCTTAAAGAATAACCTCAGGTCATTTGTTTAAAGCCTTTGTTTAGGTAGATGTCATTCTGTAGCAAAGAATTAAAAGACATATTTTGTGAGTGATGTTTAATAAATTATGGTTAGTGTTCTGTCAGATCTATAGATACTTTGCTGTGGTATTAATGAGACATTATAAAGATAGATGAGCTTGTTAGAAGGAGAGGCTATATGGTATTACGAGATGATTTTTCTTAACGCGATTCATGTGCAGAAATTTTGTAAAAGTATTAAAGGTTGCATGCATATCCCCATTCAGTCAATTATAATCTTGTTTAAAAAGGTGGTTCATTAACTGAGAGGAAATTAGGAGATCACAAATTTAAATTTTTTTTAGTATATAGTTACCAGTAAGATCTATTCTGTGGCTTTATATGATATAAACTAATTTTTCCCCATTTTGCTTCATGTTTCTTGAGACTGGGTTATTTTATATGTATCTTCCCAAAATTTACTAAGTTGTATTTAGTTTTTAGCCAAGCGAGAGAGCTATGAAGAGGACGTAATAAAGAATGAAAAAATGTGGTATTATTATTGAAATACGCAGGTTTAAACAGTAAGATTTACATTTTACTAATCTATGTTTAGAGAAGGCAAGAGCTCAGTTATAAAACAACCTTGGTTTGAAATTAAGCGTGAACAGTTTCTGAGGTGAAAAATTTGATGTAATAATGGAAGAAAAGCTTTATGTAATGTTCCTGTTTTGTTAAACATACTAGATAGTATATTGCCAGTTTTCAGACACTGACAGAAAGAAATAGGGTTGATGTAGTTTTCTTTATTTTTAAATTTTTCTTTCAAAAATTTCTTTAGAAAGAAAATAATAGGAAGTTTCACTTCCTACCAAAATTTTAAACACCTTTTGACTTAGGAAGAGAAATATAATTGCCTCTAGAATCTTAAGTAGCTAAAAAACAATCACAAAATGTTAAATTGATGTTTTTCATCAAAAATACATTTTCCATCTCATCTGTACAAATAAAAGTTAAATGCATTTCTAAAATAGCCTTGTTCATTTTTTTTTTTTCGTTTTGGTGCTGGGGGATTGAACTCAAGGCCTTGTGCTTGCTAGGCAAGTGCTCTAACTACTGAGCTAAATCCCCAGCCCCAAGTTTATTTTTATTATTACTTTATTTTGTATTGGGGATTAAATCCTGGCCTTTGAACTGGGCTATACCCTCAGCCCCTTTAAAAGTTGTCACATCATCTCATTAACTTGTTCAGGCTTGGCTCAAATTTGTGATCCTCCTGCCTCAGTCTCCGAAAGTAACTGGGATTACAGGAACACACCAGGCTGAATATACTACTTTTTAATTTTATTTCAGTGGTATATTTTAGATGTACATAGTGACAACATTCATCAAAGGGAATTTGTTCCTGTACATGATATATCTTGCTGCTGTTTTTTTTTCTGGTTCCCCTGCTGTTTTTTTTCTGCTTTTTTTTCTGGCTTCACCCTCTCTTCCCTCCTTATTTACAAAAGCTTTGTTTCCATTTTTTCCTTCTATTTCTTATTTCTCTTGTCTCTTGTTCCTTCCCCCTCCCCCTCCCTTGTTTCCCTTCCCATTTGAACAATTTCTTCCCTTTGCCAGTATGATACATTTTAGTCTTTAATTACACTTTCAGTTTCTCACACCAGAGAAACAATGTGGTATTTAAACATGTGTGTCCAATTTATTTCGCTTAAGAGTATGGTCTCAAGATGCATCCATTTACCTAGAAATGTCTCAAGCTTATCATTCTTTATGGCAGAGTAGTACACCATTGTATAAAAAAATCCCCACATTTTCTCTATCCATCCATCTGTTGTATACTACTTTTCGAGGATCCAAAAAGTATTAGCAAATGTTGTAAGGTTAAGATAAGTAGTTAGCTTTGGGTATTACCCTCCTCTTGGTATTCATTGTAAGACTTTAAAAATATTTACGTATTACTTTTTAAGACCTTTAAGATTCTTAAGACTTTTAAAATACTTACATACCACTTTTAAAACTAGGTGCCTGCTTCTACATTGCTTGCACGTTTAGGAAATGCTCGTTCTTATTCCTATTCTGTACTTCACATTAATACTTGTAAAGCTGAAGAGTAAATATTTGTAACACTTTTGGTATAATCAGTATACATGAAGAATCACATTTTAAAAGATTTAAATATTATTAGCTTATTTTCTTCTAAGTAAAATAAAATTAAATGATCTTGCTAAAATAATTGAAATATAGCAAGTGTTTAAAAGACTTGCCTAAGTACTATTAAAAGATATAGTGAACTTTAGGAGATGAGATCATTAAGGGTCTCATCATCTTGAGAAAAAAACAAGATACATTAGAATAAAAGGGTTAGATGACAGTGTCGGGCACCAGGTAATGTATCGTGAGGCTATACATCAGTAACTGTCAAATGATTATACAGACTTAATTTCTGTATATTGTGGTTTGAGAAGAGTTTAAAGTGATACAGTTTTTAATTAAGAAGACTTCATAGTATTAGAGTTTATATATATAGATACTTATTTTTTTGAAAACCATCTTGCTATGTAGTCTAGGCTGGCCTTGAACTCACCTACATATTAATTTAAAAAAAAAAAGATTTCATAACAAAGAAATCAGACCTCTCTCCCCCAGTTTATTCTGAAAGTTTCCCACCATACATTGTCATTTAAGAAAGTGGAACCACTTTATGTTTGTTTATCTTACTGTGAACATTAAAAAATGTAACTTCCCTGCTTCCTTAGGAGTGCTAACCTTCCAAGAGCCTTCATTAAAGTAAAAGTTTCTGAATTTTTGTTATACCTACACATACACATAAACATTTTTTAAGGCTGATATTAGACTAGAAAAGAACTATATTTTACTTATGATTTCACAACAAAATTAAATTATATCAAATCATATGAGATTGTAGTTTTGGTCTAAAATTTGAGTAAAAGAAAAATCATAGGGAATGGGAATGCAGCAGATAACCCACATATTCTGTTTACCTTTATGCATAGCATCAAATGATACAGTTTATTTTATTGACTTACATTCTTTTTTTAAAAGATAAAAAATCAGTTATTCCTTTTCTTTTTTTAGGACAAAATGTTTCACTTTTGGGTAAATACGTTCTTCATACCAGGACCAGAGGAAACATCAGAAAAAGTAGAAAATGGAAGTCTGTGTGATCAAGAAATTGATAGTATTTGCAGTATAGAACGTGCAGATAATGATAAAGAGTATCTAGTACTTACTTTAACAAAAAATGATCTCGACAAAGCAAATAAAGATAAGGCAAACCGGTATTTTTCTCCAAATTTTAAGGTCAGTTAAAAACATTTGGGGGTCTTGGTGGTGAAGTCTGCCCTGGAGCGTGTGTGTATATGTATGTGTATATTGTTGTAGGTGTATAGTTGAAGACCTTGCTTGACTTACTTCTGAACTAAATTATGTGTATATAGAAGCAATGTTTATGTAGCAGTAACCTGAAAGTTTCTAATACCCAGATGCACAAGGAGTCAAAAAAGATGCATTCTTCCTTAGCCTATTTTTTTGTTGTTTGGTGAAATCTGGTTTAAAAGTGCAAAACGGGGATTAAGTGAGTGGAGTATGAAGTAGGAATGAGGAAGGAAGACATAGATGGAAAGCTGGATTGTTTGGAAATGATTTGTAAGAATGTTTTCACTGCTCTTACTCTTGTCTCCCTTAATTTATTCTCAGCTCCTCAGAGTGATCTTAAAAATAGATTTGGGCTGGGGATTTAGCTCACTGGTTAGAGGGATTGCCTAGCAAGCACAAGGCCCTGAGTTCGATCCCCGGCACCAAAAAAAAAAAAAATAGATTTGATTGTGTCACTTAGGTTAATATTTTTTAAAGACCTTTTAAGTAGCACCTGCATAATTTAGGACAGGCCTACTTCCTTCCTCAACTCTAGCTGCATTCTCTCCTTATTCCCTGACATTCAGCCACAGTGGTTTTGCTGTTTCTGAAAGTGCTACTCTTCTGGCTATAGTCTTTCCAGTTCTCTTCCTTTTCTGTAACTCTCCACCCAGCCTTTCCTCTGACCCTTACGTGGTTGTCCTTCTCATTATTTCTAACCTTAGTTACTTCAAGCTCATATGTTCTGATTGTCCACTCCTGTTACTCCCTTTTTAAAAGCCCATTCTGTTTCCTCATGTCTTAGAATTATTTGGTTTCATTTTTGTGTATGTAATATGAATGTGCGTATACATGTATTTCTATTCATGGCTGAGAACTTTTTTTTTTTTTAAGACAGGATTGAACTGTGTAGTTAAGAGTGGCCTTGAACTCATGGTGATCTACTTGCCTCAGCCTCCTGAGTTCTGGGATTACAGGCATGTGCCACTATGCCTGGCTAGGCAAGAACTCTTGATATTAAAAAAAAAAACTTGACATATAATACTCCTAAGTGGTAGTTTCTGTTTTTCTATCCCTTTTCTATTTCTTCTTCTACTGGAGTTTTCCTCTTACTTTTATTATACTTCTTTTTAAAATTTTTAGTTTTTGTTGTTTTTGTAATATAAGAATCCTAACCATAGCTAATAAGCATAAGAATATTGCTAATAATGCTTAATGAGTTTATATATTTCATAAATAAAAATTGATCTAATTTTAAATGCCTTTGAACCTTAAATTTTTTCTTGTTTAGAAGTTTCCCTTAGAATCCACAGATTTTCATCTCCTTTCTGTTCTCTAAATCTCTTTTTCTTAATCATTAGCTTTAAAAATATTTCCTTCTAGTTTTGTTTTCTGTTTTTATATTGCAAGAAGATTTTACCTTTGTGATTACAAATAAAAATTATGTTAATTATCAGTAGACTAATATAATTTCATATCATGGTAAATGCTATGCAAAATAAGAGGTAAGGTAGAAAATAATCTTGTTTTTCCACTAGGATGGTTAGAGAAGACCTGATCAAGTGAATGATATTTATGCAGGAACCTAAATGAAATGAGTAAGCTATCTAAATAAATAGATTGGAAAAGAGGAAAGAGTGTATGCACAATCTCTGAGATGGGAATGAATTTGGTATACTTGAGAAAACCAGTTCTGCTGTGGAAGCATGAATGTTACACAAGAAATATGCAACCTTAATTTTGTCTTTAAACATTCACTCTGTCCACTTAAAATAGAGACTGGGGAGGAAAGTAAGGAGACGGAGCAAGAATGGAAGCTGGGAGATCAGTTAAGATCTGCAGTGCTGTAGTTTAGGTGGGAGTTGGCAGCGGCTTGGACTAGAATAATGGCAGGGAAGGGTAAGTGAGAGCTGTCAGAATAGGTGTATGTTGTGTTGTGAAGGTAGAACTTAAAATATAAAGTGAATGTGGGTTGTAAGAGAAGAAACGTTGATAATGAATAGCTCAAATAACAGAGGGAAGGGACTGTAGATAGAATAAGCAAGGGATTTGAAGTCAGATCTGATTTAAATCTTACATCTACTAGTTCACTAACCTTTCTGGGTCTTTGTTTCCCTAATATGTTAGAGGTATTTTGACAGTTATTTGACTGTACACATAAAGGCCAGTGGCCCACTGTTCAGATTAGTGTATGAGCTATATTAACTTCTCTCTTTCTCCCTTAGGTGAAGCTTTTAGGGTTGTTTGTATAGTATGGCTAGTATCAGAAAACACAATTGAGTTTCAGATAGTAAAAAACATTCTTTTGAAACTCAGCCATTTGTGAATTGAATTTTGTGATTGAAAACTGTATTATGTAACCTCTTGATGATCTTCAATCTGCATTTCTTTTTTAGAATTCTGTAGTTGGTTCTTGTAGTTTGTGTTTCTAAAAAAATAGTACAGTGATACTTCAGTACATAGTAAAGAAACTATAGGAAATCTTAAGAATAGGGTCATTTGAGAGGCATTTGCCCTTTAAGGATCATGTTTATTATGGTACTTCCAAAGGAATCTTAAAAATGTTATGTTTACTTATAATTCATGATTAGTCATGATTGAGGGTTTTTCATTTTAAATTTTCTTTCTCTAGGTGAAGCTGTACTTCACAAAAACGGTAGAAGAACCATCAAATCCAGAAGCTAGCAGTTCAACTTCTGTAACACCAGATGTTAGTGACAATGAACCTGATCATTATAGATACTCTGACACCACTGACTCTGACCCAGAGAACGAGCCTTTTGATGAAGATCAGCACACACAAATTACGAAAGTCTGATTTTTTTTTTATCAAGAGGGATTAAAAACCATGAGAACAAACTTGAATAAACTGAAAATGGACCTTTTTTTTTTTAAATGGCAATAGGACATTGTGTCAGATTACCAGTTATAGGAACAATTCTCTTTTCCTGACCAATCTTGTTTTACCCTATACATCCACAGGGTTTTGACACTTGTTGTCCAGTTGAAAAAAGGTTGTGTAGCTGTGTTATGTATATACCTTTTTGTGTCAAAAGGACATTTAAAATTAGGATAAATAAAAATGGCACTTTCCCATTTTATTCCAGTTTTCTAAAAAGTGGAGACAGACTGATATGTATACGTGGGAATTTTTCCTTTTGTGTTCTGTCACCAATTAAAGTGGCTAAAGAGCTTTGAGAATTACAGGTTCACATCCTACCCCTTTGCACTCGTGGCAACAGATAAGTTCGCAGTTGGCTAAGAGGAGTTTCTGAAGGGTTTTTGCTACATCCTAATGCATGTATTCGGGTTAGGGGAATGGAGGGAATGCTCAGAAAGGAATGTATTTTATGCTGGACTCTGGACCATATACCATCTCCAGCTATTTACATATACCTTTCTTTAGCATGCTGTAATTATTAATCTGGACATTTGAGGAATTGGCCGCTGTCACTGCTTGTTGTTTGTGCATTTTTTTAAAAAGCATATTGGTGCTAGAAAAGGCAGCTAGAGGGAGTGAATCTGTATTGGGGTACAGGAATGAACCTTCTGCAACATCTTAAGAATCCACAAATGAAGGGAAATAAAAATAATGTGGTCATAGATAAGAAACACAGCAACAATGACTTAACCATATAAATGTGGAGGCTATCAACAAGGAATGGGCTTGAAACATTATTATAAAAATTGACAATGATTTCTTAAATATGTTTTCTCAGTTGTAAAGACTGCTCCATCTCCTGTGTAATCAAGACCAGTGCTAAAAGTCAGATGCTATTAGTACCTACGTCGGTCAACAACTTACACTTATTTTATTAGGTTTCAATCATATACCTGCTGTGGATGCTTCATGTGCTGCGTACAGGCTTCTTTTTACTCACTAAATATAAAATATTTTGTAATGCCGCACAGGAAATTTCGAGATTCTACAGTAAGCGGTTTTTTTTTCTTTAAAGATTTATGATGCACTTATTCAATCCAGTAGCTGTCAGCTGTTCCACCTTTTTGACCTTACACATTCTATTACAATGAGTTTTGCAGTTTTGCACATTTTTTAAATGTCATTAACTGTTAGGGAATTTTACTTGAATACTGAATACATATAATGTATGTTAAAAAATTTGTGTTAAAAAGAAAGTTAGAGTTGCAGTAAATTTTGAACACTGCACAAATAAGGCATTTGATTTTTCAGTAGAAATTGTCCTACTATGCTTTATCAATTTGTTATTGAAAGAATAGATTTTTTTCAATGTGCAGTGTTGATTCATTTCTTCATAGTGCTAGCGTTGGGAACTAGGGCTTCGATTTCATGTCTTAAACATCATCATATATTTGATATGCCCAGACTGCATATGGTTTTAAGCAGAATACAACTACTATTGTAAAGCTAATGTGAAGATAAAATTAAAAAGGATCCCCCCGAAATTTGGTGTCTTTCAAATTATACCTTGACCTTGACATTTGAATACCCAGCCATTATATTTCTTAATGGTGTAAAATCCCATTTTCAATAACCTATTGGTGCTGAAATTGTTCACTAGCTGTGGTCTGATCTAGTTAATTTACAAACACAGATTGCATAGGATTTATTAGAGCAGCATTTATAGAGTTTGATGGTAAATAGATTAGGCAAAACTTCATCCAAAATATTCTTAGTAAATGATGGTGACATGTTTTCCATACCTCATCAGTTTTATTCAACAAAGAAAGTTTTTAAAATTTTAACAAAGCTCTTAGGATTTACACATTTGTATTTAAACATTGATAATATATTCAGTGACTGCTCATTAAGTTAAACTGGTAACGTTAGAGACAACTATTCCACAGATCTCACCATTGAAATTAATATGCCATTTTGTCTTTCATAAAAGCTGAAAATGGACTAAAATGAAAACTATTCATGTTTTGAAGATAGCTATTAATACTGTTCTTTGTTACAGTTTTGAGCACAGCATATTAAAACATAACTTGCATTGTTCCAATATGTAACATGAAGGGCCAGGTTATAAATAATTATATTATAATGGGCTTTTGCACTGTTATTATTTTTCCTTTGGAATGTGAAGGTCTGAATGAGGGTTTTGATTTTGAATGTTTCAATGTTTTTGAGAAGCCTTGCTTACATTTTATGGTGTAGTCATTGGAAATGGAAAAATGGCATTATATATATTATATATATATATAAATATATATTATACATACTCTCCTTTATTTCAGTTACCATCCCCATAGAATTTGACAAGAATTGCTATGACTGAAAGGTTTTCAAATCCTAATTAAAACTTTATTTATGACAGTATTCATAATTAGCCTGAAATGCATTCTGTAGTAATTTCTCCCGAGTTTCTGGAATGTTTTTTTAGACTTTTTGGATGTGCAGCAGCTTATATGTCTGAAGTTACTTGAAGGCACCACTTTTAAGAAAGCTTACAATTGGGCCCTGTACCATCCCAAATCCTCTGTAACTCCTCTTGGATATTTTTGCCATAATTACAGAAGGGTAGTTGGATAAATAGCATCACCATTCTTTGCTGTGGCACAGGTTATAAACTTAAGTGGAGTTTACCGGCAGCATCAAATGTTTCAGCTTTAAAAGTAAAAGTAGGGTACAAGTTACATGTTTAGTTCTAGAAAATTTGTGCAATATGTTCATAACGATGGCTGTGGTTGCCACAAAGTGCCTCGTTTACCTTTAAATACTGTTAATGTGTCATGCATGCAGATGGAAGGGGTGGAACTGTGCACTCAAGTGGGGGCTTTAACTGTAGTATTTGGCAGAGTTGCCTTCTACCTGCCAGTTCAAAAGTTCAATCTGTTTTCATATAGAATATATATACTAAAAATTTTCAGTCTGTTAAACAGCCTTACTCTGATTCAGCCTCTTCAGATATTCTTGTGCAGCAGTGGCTCTGTGTGTAAATGCTATGCACTGAGGATACACAAAAAACAAAACAAAAAA
Organism: Hystrix cristata; assembly: GCA_004026905.1. Lineage (NCBI taxonomy): Eukaryota > Metazoa > Chordata > Mammalia > Rodentia > Hystricidae > Hystrix > Hystrix cristata. The sequence continues at coordinate 47,049 of PVJO010000696.1, forward strand.
AAATTTTAAAAACGATGTGTACAGGATAATGCCTCATACCAATCAGATGTCCATTTGTTACTGTGTTTGTTAACAACCCTTTATCTCTTAGTGTTATAAACTCCACTTAAAACTGATTAAAGTCTCATTCTTGTCCTTGTGTGGGTGTTTTATTAAACGAGAGTATTTATAATTTGCATAAATCCATTGAAATTTTAAATAATGGGCAGCCGAATAGCAGTATGTTTTCTCTGAGGTTCCTTCCCACCCCCCACTCTCCTTCAGAGCCAGTGGGTTTTTTATAAAAGAATGGCCTTTGCTTAGGAGTAGAGTATCCGTCTACTTGTGTTTAAGAGAAGCACTTTTCAAGCCTTAGTCACCACTTAATGTAATTGTTCAGGCACATGAAATAATAGCATTTTAATCCTGACAAAGTTCAAGATTCTTGGAGAACTGTTCATATTGTTGTATTATGAAGCCAGATGTCTGAAGATAACTCCCCCAAATGGATTTGGTACTTGAGATTTCAAGTTTTGTGGCTTTTCCTTTATAATGCTATACTCTGCCATTAACATATGAAGAACTTCATCTATTTCTTGTGACTTGGGCCATATAAAAAGTGAAATTCCAGAATAGAAGAACCTTGTACTTTAATTTTATTTCATATATTCTAGGGAAGTTAAAGACTGAGGCATATCCTTTCAACACAACCATAGTAAGTTAAGTGAAAGAGTAGCTTGTACAAATGTTTTGAAAGCAGACCATTAATGTAACAGTGGATTTAATGTTTCAAGTTTACATGTTCTACATGTGACTTTTTAAATGTGAATAATGTATAAGACAAAGTGTGAAGTATGTGTATATTCACAATAAGTGTGTATGAAAACTGTCCTGGAGTCTGATAGTATTTTGATTTATAAGAAGATATTTTGGTGATGTTTGAAGTAGATTTATAAGAAGATATTTTGGTGATGTTTGCAAAATAGAAATTTATTGGCATTTTGATTTTGTATCATATCCTCACTATACTGTAACTTGAGCTGGTGTGATTCAGTGAATGCCATCACCATTTCCATTGAGGATTTAAAAATCACCAGTGTTTAACATGCAGGCTTCCAAAGGCTTACAAAAAATCAAGACCCTTAAGTTTGGTTAATTTACTGCTAACCTGAAACTCGGTTCTCTTACTTTCGCCAGATCATTGGTAGTGTACCTAAAGCGGAGTCTTAAATGTAACTTTGAATTAGCAGTGCTATTGCTAGTGCAGAGGGAAATGTTTGTGAAAGGAATCAATAATATTCAGTTAAAACTGTTGTAGGGACAGGATGTAAAAAATAGCAAACAAGATACTGGAGAAAAACTTGTAAAGATGAGAGGAAACAAATTTTCCTATAAAATTATATAGGTATAAGAATCCTAGTGGTAAGGTTGCTTATCCGTTTGTACTGCTTAGAGAAAGTCATTTTTATAACCATAATCTAATTACTCCATCTTTCAAGAGATCTTCCTTATAAATATATTAATATGGGTAACCACTCTGACAAATTCATGTTGGTTGGTAGCTTTAAACATTTATAACATGAAGACAGGAAAAGAGAAAGCAGTTTGACTGGTGATAGTACTCTGGTTTTTAAGTTGGCTATTTTTAGAATACTTTCCTAACAACAATAATCACTTATAATCCCAACATTTGGAGACATAGCCATTATTAATACTTTAGTGACTATACAATCTTGGTTTTTTTGTGTATATTCATGTATATATTTTAAAAAATGAAATTTATACTGTGCATATCCTCAGTCTCTTGCTCCGTATTTCCGTCATGGATTTGTAGAATGTTCCATTGCCTCACAAAATGGACAGTTACTCAAACCATTTCTAATGTTACAGATGCAGATTATGTACAGTTATTGAGTGTCCATTTCAGTGGGTTAATCATGAGTGCTTAAATACTGTTGGCATTAGGATGGCATATGTCCTAGTAAATCAGTTACATTTATGTAGCATAGAGAAGCTTAAAATTTTGGATATTTCTCTTCAAGAACCTTTTTAAGCAGAATGTATGAAACACTATATTAATAGTTCGTCACTTCTATTTCCCTTTTAGATTGGAAAAGAAAGATGAACTTTTCAGTTTGTATAGTTGCTAAGAAGTTGCTCAATTTAGAGCCAATTATTATTTTAACACCTATCCCCCCAAATAGCAAAACTACTATGGAATTGTCACTGGTCTTTAAATCTGTAGGCCAATGTGATTAGTATCACATCAACAACTTAATATTTCATGAATGATTTACCCCTTAGCTCTGAAATCAGGTTTACTATTATGGTGGGCTTAGGATGTACAACTCTTTTTGACAGTGTTTTGAGGATTTTGGTGAAGACACTTAGCTGAGGGTAGTATATATAACTTACAGACCAATGTATTGATACTTAAAATTTTTTTTTACATATGAGCGAAATTAACTGCCATCTTTGAGCATTACCACATTTTAAAATAAAGCTACATATTTTTAAATGAAGTGTTTAACAAGGATTTATATTTTTCATTTTTAAAAATTAAAAATAATTTATATCTTCTCTGTTGCATGTGGATTCTCATCTGTCCTTATAATGGTTAAGAGATTTTGTTTGTGTAGAAAGAACAAAGCTTGTAGTCAATGGGTTTAGTGTTGCAGTTTACCAAATCTGTTTACTGCAGTGAAATTCTCAATGTTTAGGTGTGGTGGTCCGTAGGACATAATTTGTTGGCTATTATTTATGTGCGCCTCTAGGATTTTCTACCTATTCTATTTAGACTTGTCTGGATGATATCCCACACTTACAAATGCCCTTTCAGTATCTAACTTGTTTCCTTTAAATTGCCCTTATGCCCTAGTGAACAGTTTGTTCGTGTGCATGTGTGCATTTGTGTGTATGTTTGTGGGGTATGTCTGGGTGAATTAGATTTGTTTCAAGAATGCTACACTAACTTTAGAGATTAAATAGTTTGATTCAGGTGAACATTTCTCACTGGAATTTTGCAGTTCATTGTAATGAAAATGTTAACCCTGGACAACCTTTGACATACAGTAGTGAATCTTAATGAATTTGTTAGTAGCATCTTGATATGTACATTAATGAGTTATTTTCAAAGTTGTGCATTAAACCAAAGTTGGCATTTTGGAAATGTTTATATCAAGTTCCATTTGGCTACTGATGGACATAAGAATAGAAATGCCTTCCTATGGAGAGTATTTTTTCTTTTAAAAAATTAAAAAGGTTAATTATTTTGACTGTTTGTTTTTAGCTTTTTATTCATCCAACAAATATTTATCAACCCTGCTGTGTGTTCGGAATACATTAGTCAGCAAAACAGACACACCCTATCCTTGCCCTTAAGCTTATACTCCAGTAGAGGAAATAAACTGTACTGAAATAATTATAAGCTGTGATACGTGCTATGAAATATGAGATGCATATGATACAGTGATGATCGCCAGACATTCCGTTTGCTTCCCTAGATTTCCACCTTGGAATTGGATGGGGCTTATGCAGCTAGTTCATTCAAATGAAGTATCAGTGAAAGTGATGTGAAAATTCCAAGTAAATGAAAAAAGTACCCTGTACTCCCCAGCTCACTTCTACCACAGTGAGCAAAGATTTAATAGGTTTTAGGTGGTACAGCTCTGTCAGCCTGAGTCTTGACTTACTATATGGAGAATTCTTGTTTTCCCATATTGAACTAGTAAAACAGCACAAGCACTCAACAAAACTGTTTACATGGATATTCAGGGACAGTTTGTCAGGACAGCATAATTTATTATAACTAATGTAGTACTCTGGAAAAATTACAGAAAGGTTTCCTGAGCAGGGAAGAGTTAAGAATGAAGTAAAATGACATCTTTAAACAATCTGTTGCAATAAAGTAAATTGGAAAGTTATTGGGCAATAGTTGCTAAGATTAGTGTCAGGCATTCTTCTAGGTGTTTGGTATACAAGTAGGTGGACTGCAAATCTGCTTTTGTGGAGCTTGCATTCTAGCAAGAGAAAATAGATAGTATTTAACAGTAAGCCTAACACAGTAAGTGCAGTGGGAAAATGTGGAGCTGTCAGCTAAGAGAAATGACTTCAGGGTGGAGACATTGCATTACTAGATAGGATAATCCAGAGGAGGCCACACTAGGAGAGTAGACTGTCAAGAGACTCCTGAAACAGTAGTATTAGAATTTTTTTCACCCTTTGAACTAGCACTCAGCATACTCCATAAAATTGTACTCTAACTATTCAATTCTGTACATTTAATTTGCGTTTCAAAGGTTATTGGTGTATTTAGGGAGAAAAAAATAATTTAAATACCACCCTAAATGGCCACAGTGTTCTAAGTCATTTTGATTTTTCTAAGTTGGTTTGGCAAAATATACAATCCGTTCCTCTAGATTCATTTTTTAGTTTTCTTACACTCAGGTGTATGTATTTTGAAGATATGAATATTGCTTGCAGAAAACATTAAAATTCTGTTACAGCCTTAAGCATTTCTGAAAGCTGAGAACAAATAATTTACTGATGGGAAACAAGTTATAAATTTTAAGTTACTCAAGAAACAAGTGAACTTTATAATCTGGTGCTATCCATTTTAATTCTCAACCATAATAAAAAAATCTAGAGAAGCACCAATATCTAAATAGCAAAGGAGTTTTTCTTTTCTTTTTTTTTTTCCACGTTTTCACAGAGAGGGAACCCCTTCTCATTCCAACTCAAGGATTCAAGAAGTTTAATTTTGAGACCCAGGGGAAATGGCATGATTAAATTTATACAATAGAAATTTGCAACTGATTATTAATCGGGATTATTCTCTTTTGCTAGTGATCAGTTTCTTCCTTTCCTAAAGGCAGGTATTACAGTTAGGCATGAAGTCTTGAAGGAAAATATTAACTATTAGCTTTCTCTTTTATTCTCAATTTAAAAATAGATCTTAGGCAATTAAAACATTTTTTGGCAATTATTTTTTGACATTTCACTTTGCTTTAGAAAGGATTTACGGTACCTGAATGAACTAACCCAGTGTGAAAAAATTACCATAAAAATTTAGAAAAAAATCATATTTCCTTTGGTTTTGACCTAAGGGTTAAATTTTACATATAATGTCTCTTGAACTTGGATCATTGGACTTTGAAAGTACATTCTAATAGTATTATGAGTCATCTCTTTAAACATTTATAGAGTTGTGTTATGTACATGTACCAATTCTCCACAATGTAATCACTGTACCTGCAAACATGTACTAATAAAAATTAAAAATAAAATTTATAAATAGGTCCACAAGCCTAACTTTCAAGGAAATAAACAGTGCTTTTACTGTAGTGCTTTTCTTGAAAAACCTGAGGGTGAAACTAATTCAGTAAGTTATGTTTCTGTTTAATAATGTAACTCAATGTGAGCTGAGATATTGTAGAATTTAGCAAAATTATAATTAAAAATACTAAGTATGCCAATATTCTGTAAATAATAAAATTTAGTTAATTCTTCCAATTAACTGACATTAGAGCATGAAGATTTATTAGAAAATTAATCATGTTCATACTTCTCTTTTCTATTATAATCATGTTTTTGAAATGATAGCTCCCAATTTTCCTATTCCTATTACCGGAAGCAGTGGTGTCAAACCTGTGGCATACATGCCACAGGGGGCTGTTTGTTACCATTGAAAGCTCTAAAAGGCTTGCCATCACTGACCTATAAGAAAGAGAAATATATTTAAGTTTCACAAATGCACATGAAAATTTCAGAAATTTTTACTTTGATACACTATTTTCATGAAAATATTATTGGCAGGAAAGCCCAGCAATTTTTACATGGTTGTCTTAAACAATGGAACCACAAGTAGTTCTTTAAGTAATTAGTTAATACATTACTATCTGTAGGCATAATATCATATGGATAATGCACAGGTCTCCTACTATTATTAGTATTGTATATTAATGAATGTTTAAAAGGGAAAACAACTTTTAGTCTTTGGTAAAAGAGTGGGCAATTAGGTAAAATTTCCCTGTACAAACTCAGCAGACACTATTTAATATATTTAGCTATACTTAGAGAATAGTAAAGCCATTGTTTCTATAAAAATGCAAAAAAGTTAAAACCCAAAATATCACTATGATTTACTCAGGTATATCTTTGCTAGGAGGCATTTGAAAGCCTTAAGCAACTTGAATATTTCTCTGGAAAGTTAAACACAGTTCTACCTCAGAAAACCTGAAGACTCATTTGAAACTGATAAGAATTGTGTGGTTAAGTCAGCTGACTACCTATAGATCAAAATCAAGGAGTAGAGAGAGAAGGAAACTGAAGTGAGAAGAGAAGGAAAACAGGAAGAAAATAAAGATGGGGAGAGCTCAGACTCTTACTCCTGGAGTGTTGCTAGGGTGATAATAAAACGGTAACTGTCGTATGATTTTGAGCCTGCAGTAGGTAGCAAACATGCTGCACTGTCCCTTCAAGGTAGGTCATTTTATCTTTATACACAAAAACTGAAAGTGGAGATTATTTTAATTACCCAGGTCTCACAACTAAAAGTAAAGAACTGAATTTGAAACCAGAGCAGTATGTTATTTCTACTACAGTATGCAAAATCCATTTTAAACAGAACCAGATTCACAAAGCAAACAAAAAGCGTGAAAGTCATGGAGTTATGCCACTATTCTTTATTATTTACAGAAGAAAAGCAAACTAATAGAAGGTATTAATCTTGCAAAACAAGCATCAAAGAAAAGAAATTCTAGCAATTGTTTATGCTACAAAAGAAGAGTGACTGCATTTTCCCAAGTTCTTGACAGGTAAGATGGTAAGATATAGGCATACATTTTTATATCAAAACTCAGGATGAGAGCTCTTGGATTTTTAGTATTGTGTAAAATCCATTATACGAACTTCCACTTTATTTTTGTTTAACTGGAATCTCCAGATTGTTTAAAGTGGCAGGATCTCAGTTAAGCAAATCAACCAGGCAATTGAAAAGTCTGTAATACATGCATACTATGTCAAATTGGAATTGTGCAGAAGTTAGAAAAGATCATAGATTTTTACAGAGGGAGGAGCAAGTGCAATGGTTTGATGTGAGGGAAGAATATCCACTTAGGAAACTAGGACGACAAAGATTAGAGCAGAGTAGCTGACAAGAACTATTTCGGAGAAATAGGCAGAGGCAGTAATGGTTTTGGCCAAGGCAGAATAAGACTACTAAAACTTATCTCTACTCCAAATGACAACTAAAAATCTCTGTATCAAATACAAAAAGTAAATACCTAAGCAATCTGAAAAGTAAAGAAAAGCAGGTAGATTATAAAGAGGAGTCAAAACTGAGAGAAGAAATTCATATGGTGATAGTTTCCATTTTTCTTTGAAGCGGGCCTCACTTGAGCTGCACAACAGTGTTGTCATGAGCTTGTAAAACTGAGAGGAATCCAGCTTCCTGGTCAGAGGATCCGGGAAAAGGGTCTCTTGTACAAGGGGCAGGGAACATTGGAGATGGGGGTAGGGATTGGGGAATCCTGAAAAGAAGAAAGCTGAAAGGGGGAATCCTCTAACTCTTGTGTTTGAACTTCCACAAGCTCTAGGCTTCCCTCTGAGCTGGCATGCACGGGACAGGCCTGAAGGAGCCTAGCAAAGGGTTCAGAAATGAAATGGAGATTGGAACATCTACTCACTCACAGAAGGTGAGCCAGAACTTGCAACCTGAGCCTAATAGTTGATTGCTTGAACCAATCAAGCATTTTCCCAAGAAATTCTAGCAGGACCCAGAGTCTATGTAACATGCTATACAGTATTACTTAACTAGAAAGAACCAGGCAAACGTGACAAGCTCTCAAGATAAAAGACAACCAAGAGATGCCAAATGTAGGACAGCCCAGACATTGGAATTATTGGCTGTAAAAATAGCTATTACAATTACACTCAATGTGATAAACACTTGAAAGATAGATGTTCTCAGCCGAGAAACAAAATTACAAGAACCACATAAAAATTTATAACTAAAAGTTACAAATCTGAAATAAAATGAACGCCCTAGATGCATAATAGAAGAATGGAAATGACAAAGAAGAGTCAGCAGACTTGAAGATAACTTGATGAACATCCAGTTTTAATGATGGCTTTAGAGTTTTAAAGGTGGATGTGGCTTCTAAATCCATGATTTATCTGACTGTAATTAGCTACAGGGAGCCTTAGGAAGATACTAAACCAAGTGCTTTTATGAGGCTCCCACAGATACATACAAGAAGTTCCTGCTGTTTGTCAATTACATTGAGTAAGGAATTAACATTATCACAGGTCCAACCATGATGATTAAGATAATTTTCTGTTACAGTGTTATATAGGCTTAAAATGCTAAAACATGTTTTAAATTCTCTGGTTTACACTGTCCAAGGTGATACATGCATTGACAGCCAGAAGTTTTCTGGGTCCATTAAGTTGTATACCTTCAATAAAAGCAATTTGGAAACATAGCAGACTCATCATAGATAATTGTCAAGTTCGTCCTCGGAATCAGTGCCTGGTAATTGCTTGCTTGCCTGCTCTTGTTAACTCTTTGATGCAACCTTGGCAATAAGGCCTTTTTCTGAATGTGATGTTTTCTATAGAAATGTCATACATGCTTTTCAGTAGAAAAAAAATTATAATAGAAAAACCCACAATGTTTAATACTACTTTTTACTGAGAAACTGGTCGAGAAAAACCATTAAAGTAGTTTGGAGAAGCACTGAACTGGCATTATGTTTGGAGTAATAGCTTCCTAATGAAGGAGAAGAATTTTAAGGCTTTAGAATACCTCCCACTGTTAGATTAGAACTATATTACTGTTAAAATGTAATATAAATTCTTGAAATGGTGATGATGATTCTTGTTTTAAGGCAACAGCTCTTGCACTGAATTCTGAAGTACAGTTCCACCCATCTTATACATAAGATGTTCAGTAACTTGTTGAACATAACAGATCTCATAAATGATAGAGCCAGAGTCTAAATCCAGGTTTATTGTTTGGATGTTGAATGATTCCAAACGGCCATGTGTTGAAGGCCTGGTCCCCACTCCATTTGTGCTGTTGGGAGGTGGTGGACTTTTAAGAGGTGGGATCTAGTGGAAAGAAGTTAGGTCTTGAAGAATATTCTCTCACCCCTTTCTGGCCTCCATGAGGTGAAAAAGCCTCTTGGACATGTTTCTGCCCTTAAGTACTATGCTCCCACAGGGTCAAATGACCATAGACTGAAATGTCCAAAACTGTGAGACAAAAATACACTTTTCCTCCTTTTAAATTGCTTATTCTAGGTATTTTGTTACAGTGACAGAAAGCTAACATACCATGTCAACTTGATTGCCATTACTATGTTATATATCTCACTTTCTACAAAAATTGAGACTTCTGGTCATTTGTTTTTCTGGAAGACTAGGAATTGAACCCAGATTGTGCTAAAACACATGCCAGCTCTTCTGATTTATTTTTAAATTTTGAGACTTGCTAAGTTTCTTAGACTGGCCTCACACTAGTAATTCTCTTGCTGTATTCTCTGGAGTAACTGGTATTACAGGTGCGTGTTACCACGCCCTTTCAAAACCTTTCGTTTTCTTTAAAGAGCACGGTCTTCAGACTGGAATGGTTAAAATAGTGACTTAAGCAGTGGTTTTCAAGCTTTTAGGTCTTAGGACTCTTTTCACTCTTAAAATTTGTTGAAGAACCTAAAGAGCTTTTATTATATTCTTGTATTTGAAATTAGAACAAACATTGTTAGCTAGTAAATATTACTTTAAAAATAATATACACCCATTACACATTAACGTAAATAATGTAGTTTAATAAAAATAACATTTTTCCAAAACAAAAATTTTAGTGATAAGAGTTTTTTTTAAAAAAACATTTATCTATATCGTTTGAATGCTTGGCTTTAATGGAAGACAGTTGGATTTTTATGTATGCTTTTCCATTTGCTCTTTCGTGATATGTTGTTTTGTTCGTATTATGTGAAGAAAATATGAGCTCATGTAGATATGTAGTTAGGAAATTGAAGTATTTTAAGACCCTTTTCAGATAATTGTATTCTTCTTTGATACTATCAAACTGGTCAAAATGTAATTACTTAAAGGCTAATTTCAGTGCAGAATTAGGAACACTAAATGAGTTTTTTTGTATTGTTTCATTATCCTATTCTTTGAATAGATCTTTACCGATGTAGGATTTTGTATCATCATCCATGGATTATTTGGAAAAAAATGGTTCACTGAGTTTTGAGATCTTCCCAATGTTGATACATTTTATTATGTAATATTGAAGGAAAGGAAGGAAGGAAGGAAAGGAAGGAAGGAAGGAAGGAAAGGAAGGAAAAGAAAAGAATCAAGGCTGGAGCTGTAGCTCAGTGGTAGAGTGCTAGTGTATGTGAAGCCTTGGGTTCAAACTTCACAAAAAAAAAAAATTGAAAGGTTGAATTTTATCACTGACAACACAAATGAGTTGTTTTCCTGATCCACACGTTGAGGATCACTAATGTAGGAGGTTCAACTGGAGAGAAGTGAAAAAGAGAACATTTACCTAAAAAAGCACAAATAAATTAATTTTCAGGGTGCTGAGGAATTTAAAAATAAGGTCTTGGGATCACTAGTGGCAATCTCTGATAATTTAAGGGAACTAGGAGAGAGTTCAGACCTGCAGAAATGAAATAGAGATTGCTTTAGCTCTCTAGAGGGATGGATTCTGAGTAACAAAGGCCACTATGTTTAACACTGATTCCCAGAAAAAAGACTTTACTATATTCAGTAGGAGGTAACTTTTTAAACATTGGAAAATAATTCAGTGATTATCAGATGTCAGTGAGGGCCAGGTTAGTATCTTAAAATCATCTCAAATTTTATTTTTCCTCTGTGATCATTTGATACAATGCTTTACATGATGGACATACATTTTTGCAATAAGTATGCAAGACAGACAGTTTATATAGTGTGTTGCTTCTACAAATTGCACAAATCTCAGTTGGTTAAGAAGGATTTGTACAGAGTACTTGCCACATGCAAAATGCTGGTAGACAAAGAGAAGCTCTGAGAGACACATATGAGGAAAACTGAAATAATGTGCCTTAAGAACAGAAGACCAAGGGTACTGTCAAGCATCGTAAACTATTTGAAGCTGGCCTTGTGAGAGAAGGTAGTGATGCACTTGGGGAGGAGTTTAGAATACATTCATATTCATTTTGGCTTTACCAACAATTTAATGGATAATCTTGGGCAAGTCACCTCATATATAGACCAGTGTTCTATCTGCAATATTTAAACGGCTAGGTAAGATGATCTGTAATCTCCATCCCCTGAGAAGGATGCAGTTGTACTGTAACTCCAAAGAAAATGACTAGAATTTATATATGAATACTGGAAAATTTAAAATGATGTATATGACTCACATTATATTTCTATTATACATGGTTATTCCAGCTAATAGAATTTCCAACAAAAGAATAATGACTTCATGTATATTTTCCATTTCATAGGTAATCTCTTTACTGTGGTGATTTTTCCTTTGGTGCTTACTTTTTAATTTGATATAATCTCATTTGTTGATTCTTGATGTTATTTCTTGTGCCATTGGGGTTCTGTTGAGAAAGTGCTTGCCTATGCCTATGTCTTCAAGAGTTTTGCCTATTTTCTCTTCTAGCAACTAATATTACTAATACTACAATATTTCTGTTTTAATATTTAGATCTTGATCCATTTTGATTTTAGGCTAGTACATGATGAGAGATGTGGATCTAGATTCAATTTTCTGCATGTGCATAGCCTGTTTCCCCAACACCATTTAATGAAGAGGCTATTTTTCCTCTTGTATGTTTTTGGCTCCTCTGTCAAAGATCAGACGGTCGAATATGCCTGCAGTTGTAGCTGCATCCTTTATTCTGTTCCATTGATCCACATATCTGTTTTTGTGCTATTACCATGCTGGTTTTATAGCTGTAGCTCTGTAATATAATTTGAAATCTGGGATTCTGATGCTTCCTGCTTTGCTCTTGTTTCCCAGGATTGTTTTTGCTATTCTGGGTCTCTTCTGGTTTCATATAAATTTTAGTATTATTTTCTGTAGATCTGTGAGAAATGCTGTTGGTATTTTGATTGGGATTGCATTACATTTATATATCAGTTTTGGAAATATCGCTATTTTGACAGTATTGGTTCTTCCTATCCAAGAATAGAGGATATCTTTGCATTTTCTTATGTTCTCTTCAATCTCCTTTTCCAGAGTACTGTAATTTTCATTTTAGAGGTCTTTCACTTCCCTGGTTGGGATAATTCCTAAGTAATTTTTCTTGAAGGTACTGTGAATTGTATTCTTTCTTAATTTCTTTCCTGGTAAATTCATTATTGGTGTATAGGAAGGCTACTGATTTTTGTGTGTTGATTTTGTATCCTGTTACAAGGTTGAATTTATTAGTTCTGGGAGTCTTTCGGTGCAATTTCTTGGGTTTTCTGTGTAAAATATCATGTCATCTGCAAATAAGAATAATTTGACTTATTCTTTTCTGTTTGTATCCCTTTTATTTTTTTCTCTAGCCTGATTGCTGTGGCTAATGTTTTGAGTACTATATTGAACAGAGTATTAATAGTGGACATCCTTGTCTCATTCCTCATTTTAGAGGAAAAGTTTCCAGTTTTTTATATAATATGATGGAGCAGTAGATTTGTCATAAAAGGCTTTTTATCAGATTGAGAAAAGTTCCTTCTGTACCTATTTTCTTTAGGACTTTTATCATGAACAGATGTTGGATTTTGTCAAAGGCTTTTTCTGCATCTATTGAGATGATCAGGTGATTTTTCTCCTTGTTTCTGTTATTGTGATGTATTACATTTATTGATTTGTGCATGTTGAACTATCCTAAGTCATGCAGGCTGGACTCAAAGTGCAGTCATCCTGCCTCAGCCTCCCAGAGCCTTTGGATTATACCATATCCAGCTTCACTACACACACACACTTCTGAACTCTGTTTTATTTTACCATTTAATAATATTTTGGTTTCATTATTGATACATCAACTCTAGATTAGAGAAACTTTAGGGCTTGGCACTTCTTGCATAGCTTTGTGGATTCTTTTTGTTTTTGATTCTGCAGGCTATAGCTTAAAATTTGTCAACAGGGCTCAAGCCCAAAATTGCATTAGAAGATTTTTTATTAGAGATGTAATTCACATACTACAAAACTCACCCTTTTAATGTGTATGCTGTGGTGTTTTTTAGTATACTTAAAAATTAGTGCAACCATCATCACTTTTTAATTTCAAAACATATTCATTACCTGTGTCCATTAGCAGTCATTCTGTATTTCTCTTTACCCCTTCCCTTGGAAACCAGTAGTCTATTTCATGTCTCTATAGATTTGCCTATTCTAAACATTTTCTGTGAATGGAATCATGCAATATATGGCCTTTTGAGACTTTCTTTCACTTAGTACAGTGTTTCAAAGTTTCATCCATGTTGTATTTTGCTTCTTTTCATGGCTAAATAATATTTCATTTTGTAGATATGCCACATTTTGTTCATTTTAGAATTTAAACATCTTTATTAACATATATAACTGAATAAAGCGGAGGGGAATGGGGAAAAAAGAAGAAACAAGCTGTATCATGTACAGGTACAAATCCCTTATGATGAATGTTATCACTATGTACATCTAAGATGTACCATTAAAATAAAATTTTTAAAAAATGTATAACCAAATAAATACAAGAGCAATTAGTGCTATCTAGTATATATTAAAACATGTTGTTTTTAAATTGTGAATTTGAAGAGCTCTATTCTTAATATACCGTAATACTTTTATTCTTTTTCTTTTATTTTCTTTTTTTTTTAGACAAAGTCTCACTATGTAGTTCAGGCCGACCTTGAACTCACTGTGTAGCCCAGGAGAGTCTCAAACTCACAGCAATCTTCCTGCCTCAGCCTCCCGAGTGCAGAGATTACAGGCATGTGCCACCATGCCTGGTGATACACTGTAATACTTTTAACAGGAATATTTAGACATGAGTTAAGCACATTTAGGAGAATCAAGAAACCTTGCCAGTTGTCCCAAATTTCTGGGAAAAATGGTAGTTTACGTGTAAGTTTCTGGAGATTTTCTCAGAGTTGGAAATGTCCAAGGGACATTAGAGAAACAACCACCAAAATATCTCCCATTAATTTGTTTTAAAACCAGGGAACCGGGCCAACCACATTCCACAAGATTCAAGGAATTTCTGTTAGTTGTGGTGCAATGAGAGACTGAAGTGATGTGACAAGAAACACAGTCCTGGAAGCCCTACTGGACACTAATTTAAAGAGATATGGGTTAAGTTGGGAGAGGTGACTATAATAATGATGTGATACACAACTTCTGGTTACAAAAAGCAGGTTGAGAAGTGGGAGTGTAGATCAGTGCTAGAGCACTTGGCCCTGGGTTCAATTCCTAGTACCACAAAACACCACCGCTCCCCAAAATACAAAATAAAACACAAATTGGGAATTTTCTTTGATCCATCTTCTCAGTAACATGGTGGGCTTCACACCAAGGTAATAAGGACTTTCACAAACAGGATTAGTCTCAGCATCCACTTTCCATTAAGAGGATGAGAGACTGTTCCAAATGGCATCTGAGTATGTACAAAAAATGGGTATCAAGCCAAATAGCAAATTGGACACGGAGAAGTGCCTTTTTGTGACAGGAAGAAACAGGGAATTCAAATAGCAAAGATGAATTCCCAGACCCCAACTTGATCCCAGGGAGCTCTGGCCTTAGTTCTCTCCAGCTTTCTTTAGACTTCCTGTGGAATGGTCATGGGAACACGTTATCACCAACTTGTAGCTGAATTTAAGAGGGGGATTTAAGTGGTCCCCAAGACCAGTCAGGGGATTTTAGGAGAATTCATACATGCTATCTAGGGTAATTATCTGGTCTAGTATGTACCTCTGTATTTCTTAACAACATACCAAAACTCTGTTTCTTAGCTCTAGAGGTTATATTGACTTTCTATTTTGGTGGGTGCCACTTGGGGCCTTTGTCTCCCAATCTCCAATTCTTATTTCTTTCCAATCTTCTGGTAGAGTCCTATTTTTTTTATTAAAACACAGTTAGGGCATTTGCATACATTGACTAAATAAATACTGTTCTCTGCTTTGGCAAGTAGTGTACTGATTATTTCCTCATATAACTTTTTGCCTTTCTTGTAGTTAGTAATTGCCTGATTTGTTTTCATTTATTCACTCCCTTGTATCTTGTACACTTTGCTAATTTTTCCTCCTTCCACTCAATGTGGCTAAATCTGCCAAGAGCCCACCTATCTGTTTTAATTCTTTTCCTAGAGACATTTCTTAGATCTTCACATGTCGTCCTCTGGGCCTGGATGCTTACTGTCATCCTGGGACTTTCCTGGCTTTTTCCTTTGTTAGAGTCTAGATTTCCTGGCTACTATATCTTTGCTTTCTTATCTTAATGCTTATTTTAGTGATGCTCATAATTTTGGAGTTTCCTAAGAAAAGATAGAGGAAGTGAATTTTTTTAATATTTTGCATGTTGGAAAAGATATTTTTGTCCTAGTCATACACCTATATAAGAGTTTTTGTGAGGTATCGACTTTGAGGGGCAACTTATATACTTTCAGAATTTGAAAGACTTAATTTGTCTTCTTTAAATTTGTCTTGAAAATACTAGCCAGACATGGTGGCACACACCTGTAATCCCAGCACTTGCGAGGCTGAGGCAGGAGGATTGCTGGGAGTTTGAGGCCATCTTTGGCTGCATAGTGAGTTCAAGGTCAGCCTGAACTGCATAGCAAGACTCTGTCTCAAACAAACTAACAAAAAATACTAGCAAATGTTAGGTGTCAAATACTGTCCCAAGGACTTTATAAATATGAACTCATCATGAGATGGGATGATTATACTCTGAGGTAGGTACCATAATTAACATCATTCCCGTTAAGAATTAGCTGCAGAAGGTCACATCACCAGTAGAAAGTAGAGTTCAGATTCAGGCCAGACAACCAGTTCCCAAACTTTACCCTGTGATGCCCTTGCTGATATGACTGTTGGCAAGTCAAGTAGTATTCGTATGTCTACTGCTTTCATGGGACCATTTCTCTCTGTCTCTTTCTCTGGAAACATTCAGGTTTTTTTGTTTTTAGTGTTCTAAAATTTCATCATCACATGTCTTGGGTGTCTTTTAGAACTCATTTGTGTAATAGTAGGCTTTTAAATTTATAGTTTTATATCCTTTAACCCTGGGAATTAAATGTGTGTGTATAAGTAACTTCCCTCTCATTATTTTCCCTGTTCTCCATTCCTGGAACTTTTCTTCTGGATTAATACATTAATTTTTAGAAGTCTTTCTCTCCTTGTTCTACTTTCTGGGGGAGTGGTTTCTTGACTTTATTCTCCAATTCTTCTATTGATTTTTTAAAAGGTTTTTTAGTTATATTTTCATTCCCAGGATCTCATTTTTGTTCTCGGACATTTTCTTTTATGTGGCTTCCTGTTGCTGATTTATAGGCACAATGTATTCCAATCAATTTGAGAGTAGTAGTTACAGTTTTTAAATTTCAAGATTTCTTCTGCTGTTGCACTTCACTTTTTTCTATTCAAGCTGGCTTTTGGTTTGTATTCCTTTTTTCATGTGAGTGAGAGTGTTTGAAGATGGCTGCTTGTCCATCCAAATTGCAAAGCCAAAGATCTGAACTTTCAAAGTTCTGTTTTCCTCTCTATTCTATAATACCACAGCTTCACTTTCTGCATCTTTTCAGGGTTTGACAGAATAAATGAACTTTCTTAGCAGTATTTCTCACTGCACACACTTAAATTTCACTTTCTACTATTCTGACAGGTTGTTACTGTTCTATCTCTCTCCATTTTCATATTTTTGTGGTTTACAAATGTCTCCAGCATTCATTAAAGTTAGAAAGTGTGTTTTTGTTTTTATTCTCCTTACTGTTTGGGGGAAATTTCTGAGAGGAAAATGTGCAGAAGTATCCTGATTGTATATCAGATCCTTTAAATAGGATCAGATACACCTACAGCACCTGCCTTTCTTGGCTTTTGTGACTCCACACTCTCCTACAACATGTCCACAGTCTCCTACAACATGTCCAAGTTTTGGAGTCCCTCCAGATGTTTGTCTTCTTTGTCATCCTTTGTGCCTTTATACAAGGTGCTCCAGTCCATTTGCCTGATGTTGAATACCTTCCACATCGCAATGGTTACTAAATTTCCATCTCTACCCCTAGCACTCCTTAGCATATTAATCTCATCTGTTTCTCAGATGCATCTCAAACTTAGTATGTCAACAGTGAACTCTTGATTTTAAGTCCTAAACCTGTTCCTCCTCTAGTCTTTTACATCTTGTAAATAGTGGCACTATCCAGTTGCTCAAGCCAAATTCTAGCATTTTTTCTTCTTGTTTAACACCTCACCCTACAATGTTCAACTCCATCCATTCAATCCAATATTTGAACTCCGAAATATGACTTGAATATATCTACCTTAATGCAAACTCCTGTAATTTCTCATTTGAAAAACTGACATAGCTTCCTAATGGGCACCTTGCTTCTACTTTTTTCTTTCCACCCCATTCTTCAGAGTGAAAAATGAACCCATCGGTCCTTTTTCCTAAAGATTCTAGTAATTCTGCATTGTATTTTCAAGAATATCCAAGTTCTCGTAAGATGGAGAATGCCCTGGCTTTTGCAATCTCTCACTTTGTCTCCTGTACGGTGATTAGGTTAAAGAGGAACAGGAGTGTTTCTGGCCTCTGGGCTTTTGTGTGTGCTGTTATTTTTAACCTGTTTTACACCCATCCTTCCATGCATTGCTCATTTTCGTCCTTCAGATCTCATCTTAAATGTCACTTCTCAAGAGACCTGGTGAATCACCCACTATAAAATGTGTCACATTCTTTCTATAGAATTAGTTTCCTTCTCTTCAATAGCTTTCTCTAGTTCATACTAGATATTTTGTCACTTGCTTTTTAAAAATTTGTTTTGAGACAGGGTCTTGCTAAGTAGTTCAGGCTGGCCTTGAACTTACTATGTAACCCAGGCTGGCCTTGAATTTGAGACAATCCTCCTGCCTCAGTCTCCCAAGTGCTGGGATCACAGGCACATGCACTATCATACCTGGCTCGTTGCTTGCCTGTTTAAAGTTCTTTCATATTAGAAAGAGAAAATGCGAGCTAATGTTAAGATTTTTTCCTTAACATCTCCCACAATCTTCTTTCCAGGGCCTGCCTTGTGAAGAGTCTCAACAAATACAGTTTTAAAGTATGTAATTGAACAATGTAAAAAATAAGTAAACAGCAATGAAACAAAACAAAATGAAGAAGAGATGTTATGAAAAAAACTATGGCACATAAAACGAGATGATGTTTCAAGACCTCAAAGGATGGACATATTCCAGGAAGTACAATTACATTTTAGGGTGCATTTGCTTAGCATTTTCAGGGTACTTAAAATTATGAGTTTTTCAATAAGAGATAAAAGATATTATGGTAAGACAAAAGAATGAGAATAAATGGGAAATGTAAGACTCAAATATAGAGGAATAAATAAGACCATCACAAGCATTCTGATAGTATAGAAGCAATAAAGAACAGAGGCAACACTGCAGAGAATCAGATCGGTGAAAAATGAGTGTAAGAAGCTCTTTAAGAACACAGAGGAGGGCTGGGAATTTAGGCCCTGAGTTTGATCCCCAATACTGAAAACAAACAAACAAACAAACAAAAAGAACACACATGAAAAGGAGAGAGATTAGATAATTGGAAGGAATATGATAGATGAAGGAGACAAATGCAGTATAATCTGAGGAAAACAGATGACACTAAAGAGGACAAACGGAGTAAAAGCGTTTTTGAATCAAAAAATGATGCAGATACTCTGTGCATGATGTGCAATTAATACCAAAATTAACAACACATTGAAATATCTTTTTTTTTTTTTTTTTGGTGCTGGGGATTGAACTCAGGTCCTTGTGCTTGTAAGGCAAGCACTTTAACCACTGAGCTAAATCCTCAGCCAGAAATATCTTGATGAATTCCTTGAATTTCAAGTTTTATGGAGTTGCTTATTTATACTGTACCTAGAAAACTTTTAGTCCTCACTGGAATGCAAGCTTCATGATGGCAAGGGCTACGTCTCTGTTATTTTCAAATATGCTCTCTACACTTAGTACACAGCAGGTATCAATACCTATATCCCAAACTAGTAGTTCAGAATCCATCTCAATTCTGTCAAAAATTTAACTTTCTCAGGACTCACTTGTGTTTGATTACACACACACACACACACATACACACGCATATTTTTCATTGATTATTGTATTTGTCTGACTTCAAACTTCTGTAAATTTGGATTGCAAAAAGTTAGTGGGGAAGCATCTATAAATACTTGCGACTCACTAATTCTTCATCTAGCTAATTTGTCATTCATGAAGCAACAGTGTGTTATTTTTGGATGCTGGAGGATTCAAAATGTATACTATACCATTCATGCATTCTGAAAAAAAGTACCTCTATTCAACCAAAGTTTAAAGATAAATAAACAAATTCTTCTCAAAGGGGAAATCATAGTATAGAAGGGCTGGTGATGGTTATGAGCCTTGAAACCATTGCATTTAGAACAGGGTACTGTGATAAATATGGTTACACAATAGATTACAAAAACCATATTACTGAAAAAGAAGTTTCACCATGCAAAGAAATGACACATACGATAAACATTTAACAATAACGTACTGGAACAAAAATCTCAAATCTTACCCCCAAACTGTGTAACAAGGAAACAATCAGAGGGAATATACTGTATAGGAGATGCCAATAGATACTTGCTTTTTGTGACAAGAATGAGAATTTTCAAGAGAGATATGGATATAGTTTTTTTTTTTAACAAAGATAACTAGTAATGTAACTCAAAAATTCTTGGAGGGAAAAATTATCAAAGAAACAAATTAAAATTAGAAAATGATAATAAAACATTTATGACAGAGAGCAGCATAACAGAAATAGGACCAAGTGTACATTAGTTTAAAAAATGTAAATGGGATCAAGTCACCTATTACAGAAAAAAAAGTGGATATCAAGCTTGGTCAAAAACCAAAATCCGATCCTATCTAAAAATCCTATCTAATTCTATTCTGTCTAAAAGAAACATCTAAAATGGGATGACAAAGTTTAATCAGCGTTTATTGATTTAGCAAATTGAGGAAACTATTCAATGTCTGTGATGTACCAGGCACCATTCTAGATGCTAGGTTAAAAATGTAAGAATTAGCAGAAAAATACCATGTGAATACAAAAAAACCAAGAGCCCCAGTTTTAACATGGGAATGAACTATATTATAAACAACAAATAGGACAGAGGATTACTTTGTTGTTGTTGACAACTACAGACTTCAGTAAACACCTACCTGTAGTGACATATGGCCCAAACAGCATAACTATAAAATACATAATGCAAAATCTATGTGTGATCTGTGAAGGAAAAGATCAAAACAATACCAGTGGGGAATGTTAGCATCTTTCTGTGAGTTGTGAACTAACCAATGAAACAAAAGTATATGATTACATTAATCTCCCTCTTAGCTATAATTTTTCTTTCCATAGTTTTAGTTATCCACAGTCAACTACAGTCTGAAACTATTCCGTGGGAAATTCCAGAAATAAATAATTCATAAGTTTTTTAAATAATTCATAAGTTTAAGGCTACATGTAATTTTGAATTATGTAATGAAATCTCCTGCCATCTTGTTCCATCCTATCTGGGTTGTGAGTCATCCTTTTGTTCAGGGTTTCCATGCTGTGTATACTACTCACCCCTTAGTCACTTAGTAACCATTTTGTTTATCAGATCAACTGTTCAGATAACCCTTATTTTACTTTACAATGGCCCCAAAGTGCAAGAGCAGTGATGCTGGAAGTTTTATTACAGTGTGTTATAATTGTCCTATTTTATTATTAGTTATCGTTGCTAATCTCATACTGTGCCTAATTTATAAATTAAACTTCATCCCACATACAAGAAAAGATATATACAAGGTTTTGTACTATCCGCAGTTTCAGGCCTCAATTGGGGGTCTTGGAAGGTATCCCCCATGGATAAAAAGGATTAATATAAACAGAAATTAAATAATATAATTAGAGAGATTTATTTAAATATATAAAAAATTTTACTGTTTATTTTTAGTAGTACATACATGTTTGTAGTACATAATGATCACATTTACCTTGGGGAGTTGGTTAATGTACATAACACATCTAAATTCTTTTTATGTTCCCTTCCCCTCCTCTTCTTACCTCCCTCCAAAAATTTTTTTTGAAACTGAGTTCTTCTATGTGGCCCAGACTGGCCTCAAACTCTCAGTCCTCCTGTCTCAGCCTACAAAGTAGCTGAGATTACAAGCCCAGCAATTTTTATTCTTTGCAACTTCCCTTTTTAATGTGCATAGAACACTAGCAAAGTTTTAAATAAAAATGACTTGTGTATAAAATGTAATTTTATTTAAAAAACTATATACCTATACTGTATATACTACTCACCCCTTAGTAGTATATACCTATACTGTATTTATTTATCTATATATAAATAGAGCAATATGGAGATTGCAATATTAATAGTGCTTTTCCCCCTGTGGGTGGAGTATTTCTAATTATCAATATTTCCTTTTATTTATATATTTTTCTAATTTTTCTACAAGGAAGATATATTGCTTGTATAATTAAAAATGTTGAATAGAGTTATCTAATTTATGCTAAGTGAAGAATAATTAGAAAAGAGACAGTCCATCGTAAGAGAGAGATGATCAGTCGGAAAGAGGAAGGTAAGCAGAGGGGAAAAAATCAGTATCAAATGGGAAGAGTTAAAGGGAAATCCAAGAAAAATACATTATTAGTTCATATATGGAAAAGGAAGCCAAGGCAGTTCCAAAGTAGAACTAAAACTTTCACGTTGGCCAAATGCTCTTCCAAGAAGAGCATACCACAAAGTAAAGAATGGAAAGAGAAATAGATCTCAAAGGAATATAGATATGAAAATTAATGGGAACCCTGGAAGGAATATGTTACTATGCTGTTGATTTTGGAAAGCAGAGATGCCTATTGAAATGATAAAATACACGTTGATGCGTTAAGAAGAAAAGGATTAAGGCTCATTATGAACATACACCAACTCCCCATTATGTATGTATTCATTTGTTATATATCACAAATATGTGATAAAAAAAAGGAAGAAGCACAGTGGAAGAATTGGCATACTTTAATCAGAATTCAAGGTCTTCCACTTAACCAGTTTGTAACTTGATTACTTACTGGTCTATGACCCTCAGTTTTTTCCTGTATAAAATGAAAATTAGATGCTTTATTTGTATGATTGATCTATTGAATCATCTAATGAAAATATATATTCACATATATACACATAGCATTAGATACAAAAGAATGCTGAGGATGATAGGAAAAGCTTTTGAAAGAAATTGAGCTGGATTTTGAGGGATTAATTTGGCATATGTATTAAGTATTAATATATACCAAACACGGGGGCAAGGAGAGAAACATCAGAGATCATCTGTACCCTCATGAGGTTCACGTTCCAGTGATAAATAATTTCCTAGGCAAAGAAGGTATGTTCTTGAGATAGTGAATAGTGGAAGTTGGATTATGTACAAAAAACGCTATGTAAATAAGAATAAAATTTTGTCGCAAATCTGTCTGAATTATTCACTAAAACCTTTAAAGCATCTTGCATAGCAGTTTATGTCTAGGAAAAATGTATTCAATAAAATTTAATTAGAGGGAGTGGGGATTTAGCTCAGTAGTAGAACACTTGCTTAGTAAGCACAAGGCTCTGAGTTCGATCCCCAGCGCTGCACTCCCCCCAAAAACTTAACTAGAATCTTCAAGCCTGTGACAGATCACTTAAGGTTAAGGCAATAAGAGCACATGTCCACATGTAAAATATTAAAGAAGGGACTAGATGGGGAACAGAAAGATTATGTTGAGCAGGGTGGCATCATGGGCATTCCATAGAGGAGAGGGTAACATTCTAACTGATCTTGAAGGCAATCTAAAATATGGAGATACCAATCTGTGGACAGTAGGAAATATAAAGCACACTTCTAGAATTAAAAAAAAATAAGCCAGAGATGACAACTGGTAAGTTACCAACAGAGGGTAATTTGATTAGATCAATGCTAATCACGATCATCATTTTTTCTTTCTACATAAATTTATTTACTTATCTTTTTATTTATTGAGACAGGGTCTCACTATGTGGCTCTGGCTGGCCTTGAATCCCAACCATCCTCCTGCTTCAGCCTCCTCAGTGCTGAGATACACCATCACATCCAGCCCTTTCTACATAATTTTAAAGATTATTGCTTGGGGTGATGATATAGGCATGAAGGTAATTATGGGAAGTTGGTAAAAGTCAATTTCTTAAATTTATTTAATGCCTATCTGCTGTAATCAGTATTGTTCAAAACAAGTGGGAAATTAGTACCCACATGCTGAGTAAGACATTCGTGAGACTGTCAGGAACCTTGTTTGTCAACTTTTAATTGACAACTGATGTTTAAAAGACAATAGAGTAATTCTCATAATTTAACAGGAACATATTGCTATTTAATGCCAGAAGAAGAACTAATATAGGCAAAAGAGCTTAGAAAAGAGAAATATGAACAAAATAATCCCCTTTTTGTTTCAGGAAAATGTAAATTAGTGCCCCAGGGATTGTTGGCAAATATTATCATCTTTGAAAGCTCCTGCTTAACACTAATTCCAGGAAGCTGAAGGCTTCTGGGTAATATGAATCACAAGGAAAGAATGCCCCTTTTTGTGGCTGAAACTTTTTAATGGAATACTGGTTGATCTTAGTAAAGAAGGCCAGGGGTCAGGGTTAGTTTGGAACAATTTTCAGCTTATTCCTGTAGAGAGAAATCTAAGGCCCTGGCTTCGGTTTGCTTCTTTCTTGGCCTGTCTGATCACAGTGTCTCATGGGAGTGGGAGCCACTCACATCTGTAGATGTAGTTCTTTTTCTTTAATATATAGCATTATAGGGATAGGAATTTTGCTTAACACAAGTGTCTTTAAGGATTTTGATTTATTGATGAGATTATGTATACTAGATGATAAATAGAGATATGTCTTAATACACATATATGAGTCAGGATCCACTTAGTAAAACAGAAAGCACTTTACATTTTAAATCAGAGGGAATTTAATGTCGGGAACTGGTTACATGAGATGCCGAAGAGGATGTTGAGGCAACATAGGGATTAGCAAGAGAAGAAATCGCTATGGCTGTGGGGTAGGGCCATGGCAGGAAGAGATGGTGTTGCTGGAGCTGGTGCAAGCTAGAATTATGGTGGGCCTGACTGATGGAATCAGTGCTCGAGAAGGAGGAAGGTCCCATGAGGACACATACTGCTTAGCTACTTTGAGAAGATAGGAAGCTGAGGGGCAGAGAAGGTTGACTCTGACTGCTCAAGTATTGGAGATTTCCAGTCTTTCAATAATATCTTTCACTGGCTAAACCTGTTCAGACCTAGAAGGAAGGGAATGTTGAAAACATTGTTCTTGTAAAGCAGAGCAGAGACGGGAAAGAGTGTTGATGGCTGCAGAGACAGAGACACATAAATGATGAGAACGCGATCAGTGAGAAGTAGCCCTGAACAGTACATGCTACAGGACTGGGGTGTTTAGATCTCTGTACTGGCAGGGCTTCACGAAAAGGCATTTGAGCTACATGATGATGAGCAAGAGGTTTATGGTAGGAAGAGGCAGGGTGGAGGGTGGGAGTGGCACGCTGAAAAGGATGGCAAAACGTTTAGAAGAGGAAAGTCTTACGTTGTAGTCAAGGAATTACAAACAGCTCTGTGGAGCTAGAGCATCAATGGTGGAAGGAGATGAGGCTAGAAATAATTTAAGATCTCATCAGGATCAGATTTGTTCTTAGGACGAAGAGTTAGCAGCAGTTAGAACTGTGGAGAGTGTTACTGGAATGTTCTGCCTAGATTTACTGCAGTGTAGAAATTTAGTGTAGGATGACATACCCAGGAGAGGAAGGTCAGTGAGAAGGAGGAGGTGGGGAAAGGGCTCATCTTGTGGCAAAAGCACACAGAAGGAGGGGAACCTTGGGACACCAGGGTGTAGGAGGTGTGGGATTGGGTGATACCACCGTAAGTGATGAGGGGTGATAGGGGAGACCAGGTGATCTACATGGCTCCTGCTTGAGTAACAGGGTGATAGTGATGGTCCCAAGAGAAAGAGGAAACATTTTTTTTCTTTGTGATGCCTCAGTATGTGGGCTCATTCTTCCTCTTTTTTTTTTTTAATTTAAAAGACTAATTTGTTGAAAAAACTAGATTTTCTTATCCCACAGTCTGTATTTTTATGATTACAGTGTAAACATGTTTCTTTCTTCCCTTTATTTAGGGAGTCATCAAAGTAAGAAGGGTTTAAAAATAAACAATTTTGTTGAATGGCCTAGTGATAGGACCTATATTTGACCTAAAAGTAATACATTATCACAGGATGAAATTCTGACATATAAGAATAAATTATTATTATTATTATTTTAGAATTATTATTTTTAAAAATGTTTTATTTTAACGTAATACAAATAGATATTAATAAAGAAAATAAAAAACACTCTTCTTTTATAAAAAAAATTCCATAACTAATTAGAGAATAGCAATGGTTAATATACTTTGTAGCATGATCTTAAAAGAATGGCCAACATATTACTCAGTGTACAAGTCATAGACAAAAAATGACTCTCTCTTACAAAGAATAAACAAACAAATAAAAGGACAAAACTCCCTTTTAATGAACAAAAAAAACTAGTAGTAAAGTGAAAAAACATTTACTTTAAAATATTTTCAAAACAACAGAATAGATAATTTGGGGAATCATTTGAACTTCTCCCTACTCACTATTTCTCTCTCTCTCTCTCTGTCCCTTGTGTTTGACTTATTTACTTAACATAATGTTCTCAAATTTTATCCATTTGCCTACAAATTCCTCAAGTTTGTCTTACTGTATGGTAGAGTAGTACTACATCATGTATCAATACCACATTTTCTTTATCCATTCATCAACTGATGGACACATACACTGCTTCCAAGATCTAGTTACTATAAATTGTGTTGCTATAAACATGGGTGTGCATGTGTACCTGTAATATGATGACTGTTCCTCTGTTGGGAAGTTATCTAGAAGAGGGAGAGCTGGATGAAACTGAATTTCTATTTTTAATTTTTTGAGGACTCTCCATACTGATTTCCATAGTGATTGTATTAGTTCACATTCTCACCAGTAAGATAGAAGAGTTCCTTTTCCCTCCATGTTCTCACCAGCATTTGTTATTATTTGATTTTTTTTTTTTGATGAGAGTCATTCTTTCTCTGGTAGGATGGTATCTCAATGTAGTTTTAATTTGCATTTTTGTAATGACCCACAAAGTTGAACCATTTTTCATGTTTTTATTGGTCATTTGTTCTTCTTCTGTGAAGTGTCTATTCATCTTGCTTGCCTATTTTTTGACTGGGTCTTTTATTTGGGGGGGAGGTCTAATTTTTTTTTTGAGTTCTTTATGTGTTCTAGGTGTTAGTCCTCTATCTGATGAATAGCTAACAAAATTTTTTCGCATTCTGTAGGTTGTCTCTTCACTCTCGTGGTTGTTTGCTTTGCTGTGCAGAAGCTTTTTAATTTGATATGACCTTATTTGTTGATTCTTCGTATTATTTCTTGTGCCATTGGGGTTCTGTTCAGAAACTCCTTGTCTGCACTTATGTCTTCAAGAGTTGTACCTATTTTATCTTCCAGCAGATTATTTCTGTTTTAACATTTAGATCTTTGATCCATTTTGATTTTACTTGAGTACCTGGTAAGATATATGGATCAAGACTCAAATCTTCGGCATGTGGATAGCCGGTTTTCCCTGCACCATTTATTAAAGGGACTGTCTTTCCTCTAGTGTATCTTTTGCCTTCTGTCAGAGATCAAATTGGTGAATATGCCTAGGGTGGTTTCTGCTTCCTCTGCTCTGTTCCATTATCCGTATGCCTGTTTTTGTGACAGTACCATGCTGTTTTGATCACAGTAGCTTTGTACTATAACTTCAAATCTGGAATTGTGATGCATCCTGCTTTGCTTTTGTTATCCAGGATTGTTGTTGCTATTCTGGGTCTCTTTTGGCTTCATATGAATTTTAGGATTGTTTTCTCTAAATCTGAGAAATGCTGTTGGTGTTTTTAATGAGATGAGTTAAATCTGTATATCACTTTCGGAAGTATAGCCATTTTGATTATATTGGTTCTCCCTATCCACGAACAGGCATATCTTTCCATTTTCTAATGTCTTCCTTGATTTCCTTTTTCAGAGTGATGTAATTCTTATTGTAGAAGTCTTTTGCTTCCTTGATTAGGCTAATTCATCAGTATTTAATTTTTCTTGAAGCTATTGTGAATGGTATTGTTTTCCTAATTTCTTTCTCAGTGAGTTTGTTATTAGCTACTGATTTTTATTTTTTTAAATTTTATTTTAATGGTACATTTTAGATATACTTATTGATAACATTCATCATAGTTAGCTGTTGATTTTCGTGTGTTTATTTTGTATCATGCCACATTGCTAAATTTAGTTTTTAATTCTGAGTCTTTTGGTGAAAATTTTTGTAAATAGAGGAGCATGTCATCTGCAAACAATGATACTTTGTCTTTTCTTCTACACATACCTTTTATTTATTTCTTTTGCCTGATTGCTCCAGCTAGTATTTCAAGGACCAAGTTGAACAGGAGTGTTGCTAGTGGACATCCTTGTCTCATTCCTAATTTTAGAGGAAAAGCTTTCCGTTTTTTCCCCATTTAACATGATACTGGTCATGGGTTGGTCATAAATGGCTTTTATCATATTGAGATAAAGTCCTTCTATACTTATTTTCTTCAGTTTTTTTTTTAACCATGAATGGACATTACATTTGTCAAAGGCTTTTTCTCCATCTTTTGAGATGATCATGTGATTTTTGGCCTTGCTTCTGTTCATGATGAATTACATTTATTGATTTGCATATGTTGAACCATCCATGCCTCCCTGGGATGAGGCCTATTTGGTCATGATATATGATATTTTTAATGGTTTGTTGCATTGTGTTTGCCATTATCTTGTTGAAGATTTTTGTACTTATCTTCATAAGAGAGATAAACCTATAGTTCTCTTTTTTGGTTGTATCCTCATCTGGTTTTGGGATCAGAGTAATGCTAGCTTCTAAGAATGATTTTGGGAGAACTCCCTTCCTCTTGATGTCATTAAAAAGTATGAGGAGTATTGGTGTTAGATCTTCCTTGAAGTTCTTGTAGAATTTGTCAGTGCACCCATCAGGTCCTGGGATTTTCTTAGTTGGACGATTTTGTATTACTGCTTTAATTTCATTGCTGGTTATTGGATTATTCAAGATTTTTAAGTCTTTTTGTTTAATTTTGATAATTCATATGTATCTAGGAATCTCTCCATTTCTTCTGAGTTCTCTGGTTTTTTTGGCATATAGTTTTGTGAAATAATCACTAATAATTTCTGGATTTTTGTGGTGTCCGTTGCGATTTCACCTTTTTTCATTTCTAATTGCATTGATTTGTGTCTTTTCTGCTTTTGGTAAGATTAGCTAATGATTTGTCTATTTCGTTTGTTCTTTCAGAGAACTATCTCCTCATCAATTCTTTGTATATTTTTAAAGTCTCGATTTCATTGATTTCTGCTCTGATCTTTATGATTTCCTTCCTTGTACAGGCTCGGGGGTATGGATTTTTTTCTTGTTTTGCTAGGACCTTGAAAAGGATCATTAGGTTATTTGGGCTTATTTTTTTTCCTGATGTGGGCATTGACAGATATAAATTTCCTAATAGGACTTCACTCCTTGTGTCCCATAAGTTTGGGTATGTTGTGTTGGCACTGTCATTTAATTCTAGGACGTGTCATAGTAAAATTCTGATTCTTTTGCATTTACTTAAGCATGCTTTATTAGCTAATATGTGGTCTGTTTTGGACAGAGTACCATGTGCTGCCAGAAAGTATCTGTATTCTGGGGCTGGGGATTTAGCTCAGTGGTTACAGTGCTTGCCTTGCAGGCACAAGGACCTGAGTTTGACCCCCAGTACACCCCCTTCTGCAAAAAAAAAAAAAAGTGTGTTCTATTGTTGTTGGGTGGAACACTCTGTAGATATATATTATGTCCATTTGTTTGAAGGTTTGGCTTAACTCTGATATTTCTTTGTCAATTTTTTGTTTAGTTGATATGTCTATTTATGATAGGGAGTATTGAGATTCACGATTATAATTGTATTGATGTTTATCTGCTCTTTTATGTCCTATATTGTTTGTTTTATGAAGTTGGATGCACTGTGGTTTGGTGCATATATGTTTATAATTGTTATCTCTTGCTGTTGAATAGTTCTGTTAACCAATATGTAATGTCCTTCTTTATCTGTTTTGATCAGCTTTGGCTTAAAATACACTGTGTCTGAGAATAGGATAGCTACTCCTGCTTGTTTTTGGGTTTCCATCACTTGGAATATTGTTTTCCATCATTTGGTTTTTAGTCTATGAATTTCTTTCTGAATTAGATTCTGTTAATCTGTGTCTTTTGATTGGTGAATTGGGTCCATTCACATTGATAGTTATAATTAATAGGTATTGACTTATTCCTGTCATTGTATTATTTACTAGTTACTGTTCTGCTTTCTTTCCCTTCTACTTAATTGCTAGTCCTACCTGATGCATTCATTCTCTTGGACCTTTTGGCATTATTAGCTTCAAAGTTACTTTTTAGGATGTCCTTGAGAATGTTTTGGAGTGTCATGTATTTGTTGTTTGGGTTGTCGGGTACGTCTTCAAATGCTTTTTATCACGGAAATATCTTATTTCTTCTTCAATTTTGGAAGATAGTTTTGCAGGATATATCAATCTAGATGGAAGTTCCCCCCCCCTTTGGCTTGAAACTCTTCATTCCAAACTCTTGTTGCCTTTAAGACTTGCATTGAGAAGTCTGTTGTAATTCTGATGGGTATTCCTTTAGAGGTGATTTGTTTCTTTTCTCTAACAGTTTTCAAAATTCTGTTCTGGTATTTTAATTATTATGTGGCATGGCTTTTTTCTCATTGTGACTACTCAGAGTTCGATATGCCTCACTTATCTGTATATTAAATTCTTTACCATGTCTGGAAAGGTTTCTGCTTGTATGAACTGGCTTTTTGTGCCCTTTATGCTGTCTTCTAATTTTTTGTCAGTTCCAATTTCCCTTACGTTAATCTTGTTTGGATCATCTAGCAGCTGTTGGACCTATTTTTCATGTTCTCTTGTTGTTTTTAAGGTATCTTTCATTAACTTATCAGTAGCCACAGCTCTGTCTTCCAGATCTGACACTTTGTCCTCACATTCTTTGCTTTTGCTGACCAGAATTTCGATCATATTTTTAATCTCCAGAATTTCTGTTTGGAACTTTTTATGGACTCCCATTCTTTTCTATGCTGAGTATTCATGTTTTGCATGTTTTTCTTTACCTCTACTAGATTTTTATCAGTGTCTTCTCTAGACTTGCTGATTATTTGTTTCATTTGGGGCCTTTGCTGTTTAGTTATAGCTTATTTGAATTCACCAAGCGCTGTATTGAACTGTTTTGTTGCCTCCGCTGATACCCTTTCAAACGTTTCTGCTGTGTGAATTACGATTTCATCCCCATCTATGTCCCCTGGATTGGCTTTGGGGGAGTTGGGGGTTTGGGGAGGCATTTTGTTGCCTTGTTTTCTCAGGTTTCTATTTCTTTCTCCTCCCCACCCTGTGTGTGTGTGTGTGTGTGTGTGTGTGTGTGTGTGTGTGTGTGTGTTTGTGTGTTAGTTTTCTGTCTGGGATTTGCAGCCTCTTTGGCCCAGGGCCTGGTTCTTTGGGAGTGAACCTCAGTATTGTTTATGACCCTCAGACAATCCAGATATTGGCATTCAGAGAGAACCATTTGACAGCAACTACTATGTCACCTTAGATACAGTAATAAAGTCAGTAACAACAGTAGTGACAGATGTGAACTGGGTCCTAACAAACCCTAAGAACCACTCATGAACCACTCTTAACCAGAGCAAAGAGGTCTATGATTTTAGTGTAGACACTTAGGCAACCCAGACAGTGTAGTGACCTACAGTAAATCAGACAACTAGTTTCTGCTGGAAGTTGGCAGCAGTGCAAAAGCTCACTCGACACTGGACTAAATTCCATCTCCTTCAGATCCACCCTGTCTGATGTTTGCATGCACCAAACCTGGCCTCCCACTGCAGTATATAGGCCCTGGCCTGAGCTTGAGCTTCTCAGGGATCTCAGGAGATCTCTGTCCAGCTCTTGCCCTCTCCATGCCTGTCTTCCAAGGCTGTCTCTCAGCCAGTCTCTGCAGTAGGTTAACACTTCATTCCTGGAACAAAACTCTCCTCCTGGGTGTCGGCCTTTTCTTCAGTCAGGTCGGTGTTTGGTTGTCACCTCTGTTGCCTTGTCCTGTCAGTCTTGTGAAGTACCAATGCTGGCAGGAGGGCAGAGTGAGGCCTCTCTCTGCTCCTGCAGGGCCTCCAGGGTCCTGGTGTGTGTGTGGGGGGGCATGAATGATTATTTTTATATGTAATTATTATTACTATTTTGTTATTTTAAAAGTAGTAGTCATATTTGAAAATGATATTTCAGAGTAGAAACAATCCTTTCTTAGTCTTGTCTCTTCCTAGTTGCCTCCCATGGTGAAGGACTGGGCATTGACAATACTGAATTGTTATTTGCTTTCCGTTGAGGTCAGTGAAGGAGCAAGATATTTTGAAGTACCTGTCTTAATTATTTTTTTCATTGATGAAACAAAATACCTGATACAAATTAAAGGAGGAGAGGTTTATTTTGGTTCACAGTTTGTGGATGTTTCGGTCTATAGTTGGCTGATTCCAAGGCAGGGTAGCATGGCAGAGGGGAATCACAGAGAAGAAACAGTTCATGGCATGGTGGGCAGAAAGCAACAAGCTGCAAGCAGCCAGTCTGCCTTTCCCTTTTATCCCACCCAGGCAACCAGCCTTTTGGGTGATGCTACCCAGAACTACACTAATTCCACTCAGTAGACTAATTTAGAACCACACAGCCAACTCCCTAGTATCACAGCCAACTCCAAAACGCCCACCTATGAGTGCATGAGGCTTTGGAGGAACATCCAGATATAAGCCATAAGATTCTGCCCCTGCCCCCAAAGACTCATGCACATCCCTTTATGCAAAAGGCATTTAATCCATCTCTAGGAGTTGCCAAAGTCCTAACAGTTTCAGCATTGTTGAAAAGTCCAAGTCCAAAGTTTCCTTTGAGATTTAAGGCAAATTCTTTGCTACAAATCCCTGTACAAATGAAAAGAAATTTTAACATTTCCAAATACAATAGTAATTTTTACAGTTTTATTTTGTAGTGATACCTACATTGGTACCTTGGTTCATGAATTTAATTTTTTCCACAATTCTGGTTGCAAACTGAATTGGATGAGACATTCGTTATAGATAGTGTCTTCTCTGTTCTCACATATTACAAAGAGCAGGGCAACTCCTTCCAATCTGTTTTATAAGGCCCCTATAAGGAGAGAGCCCTTATGACTTAATCACTTCCCAAAGGCCCCACCTCTTAAAACTATCACTGTGGGTACTGTGATAGGACATATGAATTTTGAGGAGTACACATTCAGAACATAACATAGAGACTATTGTATAAGCTTTGTTTAGAAGTTTGGCAGTGAAAAGAAGAAGAGCCAGACATGGCACATGCCTGTAATCCCAGCCCTTGGGAGGCTGAGGCAGGAGGGTAGCCATGAGGTTGAGGCCAGCCTGGGTTACATAATAACCTCAAGACTAGCCTGAACTACACAGTGAGGCCCTGTCTCAACGCCCTCACCAAAAAAAAAAAAAAAAAAAAAAAAAAAAAAAAAAAAAAAAAAAAAAAAAAAAAAAAAAAAAGTAGAGAGGGACACAAGAAAGGGCAATTGCTTGAAGAGGTACTGAAAAATATTCATTTTAATCTAGGAACAGCTTAAGTGTGTTATACTAATGGTACAAATGAGTGTCCATATCTGGAAGAATAAGAATAGAAAGCGGTCAGTGGTCAAGGATGAGGTGAGGGAGAGTGAAATCTTTGCACGTGCCAAAGCTGCTGGTAAGAGAGTTGTGGGGAGTCTCCTTAGACTTTACTGAAATAGCCTCAGCAATGTGCTGTCCATTCCTACTAATGGGAGGAGGGACAAACATATGACTTGTTTTCAAAAGCCAAAGGTCCTTACTGGGATCCAACCTGCCTAGGCACTTCGCTTGTCTCCAATTTCCAGAAAAGGAAATTAGAAGTGGTGGGGCTCCTCTTAAACCTGAAATTACCACAAAGGAAGCTGAGGCCATAGAAATGGAGGACATTTCAGCAGAATTCCTCTGGCTCTATTTTGTTTTTTAGAAAACCAGGAATTTTACACAGGAACTCAGAGTGACAGGCTCAAGGTAGTAGAATAAGGGTGAGCAGATTGTACACTGTCCAAGGGCACCTGCACTAAGGAGCAAATGGGGACCATATCCGCTCTGCTCATCAAGTCTCATGCCTGGAACACAGTACTGGAACCCCAGGAAGACGCATCATTTTCCTTAATTCACACAAACTCCATATGGGCTAGTAGCAGCCTTGGACAAACTCAAAAAGATATTATTGTAGAAGTTCTCCCTGCTGGCTCAAATGAGGGAATGATTCTGTATCTTCAGGTTCTTAAATCCACACTCTTACATACCTGGAACACCATTCTGCACCCAGAGTCTAGTAAGGATTTCTTGAGTGGGTAGTTTTAAAAGTGTTTCTCTGATAGCCAAGGAGTCATCCACAGACAAGTCACACAGAAGCAATATGAATATTAAAGAAACACATGGAAAAACAACAACCTCATTAGAAAGCAAAGTAAAATTGAGCAGCCTGGAGGAAACATTTTATACACATCAAAATTGAATGATTATACTCTATGTGGAGAATTTGGTGATGATACTGTTACATTCACAGGACAGCTGGCAGCATTTGAGGACAAAACCATTTAGAAAGCAGCATGACAACATGCATCAAGAACTAGAAAGACATTCTGATTTTTTTTTTCCCACACAGCTATTCTGTATGGAATAGCTGGAAATTAATCCCATGAAATTAATTCAGGGAAAAAAGCTTTATGTATGAAGTTGTTCAATGCAGCATTACCTATAGCATTAGATAAATAATAGGAGCTAAAGAAGTAATTATGCATTTGCTTCTAGTAAATGAATGTAACCCTTTGCGACAGGAATATTCTATATAGGGTACCTCTATGATAATGAGATGTTTCCGGAAGTCGGATATGTAGAGTATGCCCCACTGTTTTACAATCAAATATCATATTCAAATTATACAGTGGTTTCCTAAGTGATCCTAAGCAAGACTTCTGCAAAGAAAATAACTGAGGCATTATTAATGCACTTGAGATAGAGTACTGTAATGAGTGATGGTTCTCAAACTCAGGACCACCTGGAGGACTGCCCCCATCCAAAATTCTGATTCAGAAAGTTGGCCTGGGACTCAGAATGAACATTTCTAGCACATTCCTAGGAGATGCTGATGTTGCTGGTCCCAAGACCCCAGAAGCACTAGTGTTATGGTTTGGATCTTAAACATTCCCCGAAGGCTCATATGTGAAGGCTTGGACACCAACCTGTGGAACTGTTACAAGGGAGGCAGTGGAACCTTTAGCGGGTGAGGCCAGGTGGAAGGAAGTTAGGTGATAAAAGGTGTGCTCTTGAAGGGTAGACTGGGACCCCAGCTGCTTCCTCTCTCCCTGCTTCCTGGCTCACTGGTTCGTGAGGTGAACAGACCTCCTCTGCTGTGTTCCTGCCATGACTGAATGTGTACCACCCCCTTAAAGCTCTGGTTCCAAGTTACCATAGACTGAATCTTCTAAACTGTGAGCCTAAATCAAACTTTCCTTGTTTCGTGTTGTTTATTTCAAGTGTTTCATTGCTGTTAAGGAAAAGTGACTAACACAACCAGTTTAACTAACTTTTGTCCAGAGAATCACAATTATCACTGTGATTGGAGTAGAAAACAAAAAGACATTCCCTGAGGTCACAAACTATGTCCTGCTAATCTGCGTATCCCCAGCACCTCACCCCAGTGGGTGGCCTCATAAATACTTGGTGAAATGAGTTGTACTCACGGTCAAGAATTTCAAAAAAGTGCAGTTCTTCACTTTACCTTTCAATTTTTTTTGCAAACTACTGAACATAGGAGGAAAAGGGCCACCTCATCATAGTAGTTGTTGATGTTTGAGCCATCCCAGTTGGCACAGGCCCTCTGAGCTGACCTTTGGAATGGTCAACCTGCTGTTGAGTCTGGATGGTAAAGTGGGCGTGGAGTATTGCCGTTGTTATTATCTGTGCCTTTTAGACTCCTGGCCTCAGCAGTAGAGGCCTAGGATGGGCCTCTTTTGATTGCAGCAGTGAGAAAAGGTAAAGAGAAGCACATGTGAAGGCAGCAGACTTTAGTCTCTGGAATAAATGTGCCACAATTTCAAAAATATTTCTATTAATATCTTTACACAAGCTTCTTCGTGTTTTCACAAATTGTGGAAGTGCTAGTAGTATGTTTTAAAATTGCTTTGCCTGAGGATTTTGCATATTTTAAAATTTTACTTTCAGTAATAAATTTTCTTTATAGTTTTGCTGATATTGGATATTATTAATCTTTTCAATTATTTTTATTTTAGGGAAAATTATATTTTTATTGTTTTAAGTTGCATTTTCTTGACTCTAATGAGGCTCAGTAGATCTCATGTTTATTGTCCACTTGTTTCTTCTTTTCAGTTGAGTTGTCTTCTTTCCTATTTATTTGTAACTAATTTCTCTAAATTATGAATGTCCATTGCTAGTTGTATGTTTTCTCAGTCTGTTAATTATCTTAACATTTTTATGATGTCTGTTAGTATACATGTTTAAAATTTTTATAGTCACTATTATTTTCATTTTGGCTTCTGGGTTTTCTGTCCCACACTAAATATTCATAAGATTATGAAGAGATACTTTTAGGGTTGGGGATTTAGCTCAAGTGGTAGAGCGCTTGCCTAGCAAGCACAAAGCCCTGAGTTTGATCCCCAGCACCCGCCCCCCCCCAAATCTTCTACCTCTTAGCTGTGGTATGAGGAAAATAACAATGAAAAGGTACTTTTTAATTTTTTAAACTTTAATTTCATTTTTAACCTTTTGTTCTTTCACGTGTCTGGAAATTATTTTTAGTATGACACAAGGAAGTGATTTAATGAATATTCTTTTTTTATACCATCTTTCCCCCACTAATTTGAAAGACTTTCTTCATAAGATTTTAAATTTCTGTATACATGCAACATTTTGAATATTTTGTTTCAGTGAACTCTCTATTCGTTACCTAATACTACTTATTTTACCTTAGCTTTTTTGTATTCATCAAGTTCCCCCTTACTGTTATTTAAAAAAAAATAGCTTGACTTTTCTCACTCATTTTCTTTAGAAGAAATTTAGAATCCGTTTATCTAATTCCAGAAAAGTGTCTAAAGAAATTTTGATTAACTTTAAAAATATTGTATGTTTCTTTGTTGGACATATTCAAAGTCTGTTGCTGTTCTGAATAGTTTTTCCTTAACTTTTAAATTAATTATTTCGATCAGAGTTTCTGATGATGATTTCTAGCCCCTTGATAAGAATTTTATTTCCAGTGCTCCTGGGGTTTGTTCTTATAATAGTAAAAAAATTGGGTTTTGAAAGTCAGCAGTCATCTGTGTTCAGCATCCTAATACAATTCCAGGATAGTTCTTGTTGTACTTGGAAGAAGAGTTTTTCCTGTTCTTTGTTTTGCTCTGTTAAATTTTCTTCTTCATTCAAATAGTTTTTATTAATTGTCTTGAGTTTTTCAGCTAGGCAATGACATCTTATACAAACAACAATTTTGCTTTCTTTCCAAAAGCTACTTCTTTCTTTTCTTTTCATGGTCTTAGTTCATTGGCTAGAAATTGCAGATCATGTTAAGTGCTCACAGTGAGAGTGAGCATTCTTCTCTCTGACTCAGTCTCTCACCATATATATGTAATATTTGTCTTACACAGACATTGATCTTACATAGACATTCTTTATTTTATTTCAGATCTTTGTTCCTTTTATTTCTAGATCACCATTTCTAATTAAAAGTAGGTACTGATGTTGAATTTTTACCAAATTCCTTTTTGGCCTTTAATTGGAAGGCCACCCCCCTTTTGGTTTTTCCTGATTGGAGGTGGTCACTAGCACTCCCTTTTCCTTGTTTTTTTTCATCACACTCCTCTTGTCATAGCAGAGCAGGATGAACAGCAAGACCCTGACAAGTGAGAAGGTGTCTCCTTGCCAGTGAAGATGGCAAGTTGGGAGATCGAAATGGGCTACTCTCGGTTTTTTTTCAATCACAGTAGAAATATTTTCATCACTTCCCCAAACCTGACTCGTTCACCAAAGAGAGTAGGGCCTCCAGAGAGTCAGCATTCTGGTCAAGGGTGCCAGACGCATGCTCTGGCCATCAGGCAAGATGAAGCCAGTGGAGCGGCAGGACGGAAACCCTGACCATGGTTTTTGCTCACTGTATAACCAGGCTGGGTATCAGGTGCGCTCCTTGCCAGTTCAATGTTCTGATGAGGATGGAGCAGCAGAATTAGTGAGTCTCTTCAGTGTCGCTCTGCATTCTCTTCTGATTTTGTTTGCTCTTTGAGTAGGGTATTTGGTTCTGAAATAGCCCATAGGCAATTATCTTTAATGCTAAACTCTTAGAACTGAGTCTCGTAATTTGCAATGGCTATGGGCTAATGGTTTTCTTGTGGACACTGTTTAACGAATGTGCCCAATTAACTCCTGTGGTAACAATTATTTCTACAAAGTACATCCTGGAATTTTCTAAGTAAATGAGAGGCTAATGAACTGTGTGTGGGAGACAGTTCTCTTTCTTTCTCAGTATTTAGCAGAGTCATGGAAGCTGAGCTGAGGCACCTTGCCATGAGTGTGTGACTGTAAAGGCCTTTCTTAGCATTTGACTTAGTATTTAAGACAATAGCCTAGGAATGAGCTTATACCACCCTTGGCTTCAGGGTTCTCGCAATCAAAAGACCTGGTGTAAAAATGCTGGCAGTGTGGGAAATCCACCTTCATCACCAGCAAATTGTTCCTAACTTGCCGCCTCCTTCAGGAAACCTGGTAGAGCTGGCATGTGGATTCTTGGCACAAGATAGGAATGTCCAGAGCTTGAGGATTTCAGGAGTACCTGCAGGGCTGAGGGCTCTTCACTTCCCTGCTCAAGAGGCATGAGACTCTCTTCCATCACTGCAGTGAGGTGTCACTGAATGCATTCAAGTCATGAGCAATTAACTATGTGCTAACGATGCTGGGTGGACTGTCTCCTACATGCCTGCTTCCACTTCCAGATTTATCAGCTGATGCAGGAATCTCAGCTCAGGGTATGTGCGGTGAGGATTACAGTAGGAGGGAATGGAAGTCAGGAAACGAAACCTGGTGTAAGATAATAAGAAAATAGTGAGCTTGAATAAAGAGAGGAAAAGAAGGGAGAAAATGAGAAAGAAATTAGATGAATGGCTCACCTGGGCTGTGAAGAGAAGTAGAAGTAACCTTTGAAAGTGGCCTGGTTGTAAAATGACCGTGGTGTCTGTCAGGAACATGGGGAGTGAAGAAGCAGGAAGAGGAAAACGAAGGCGGAGGAGGGGAAGGGGAGGTCATCCTTGAATCATTTTAAGAAGCTCCAAAGAGTTGCCTGATGAGTTAACATCAGATTTAACATACTTACCCAGAATGACATGCTTTTATCATCGCTCAAACTGAGCCATTCATGTGTGCCCTGGAGGAATTGTGTTGGTCTATGTTTATTATATTTTTGTCTTTTATATATTTTACGTTTATGTCTATTCCATTTTTCAATGTGTTTGTAATTTGTATAAATTTTAAAAACAGGTTTTTTGTCTAAAGAGAAACTATCCTATGCCTTATCACTTTGGATTTTCATTGTGTCGATTTTTCTAACCCCTCAAAAGTTTCTGGCTTTACTAGTTTATGACTCCAAATTAGAAAAAAGTCAAGGCTTTCTGTCACCATGCCCTGCATGTGTGATAAGGCATTCTTTCCACAAAGACGTTAGAAGGATCTCTGGAGGTGACTTGACAGGACAGTCGTTTTGAGTGAATTC
Organism: Hystrix cristata; assembly: GCA_004026905.1. Classification (NCBI taxonomy): domain Eukaryota; kingdom Metazoa; phylum Chordata; class Mammalia; order Rodentia; family Hystricidae; genus Hystrix; species Hystrix cristata. Next base: position 86,324 of record PVJO010000696.1, read on the forward strand.
GGAGTTTTAATTACTATTTTATTTAATTGCAACTGAATACTCTGGGAAAAAAAATCAACAAAAGAAATAATTGTTCAAAGAATTACATCTGCACTGCATTCTCTGTCAGAAATTTCTCATTAAAAATGTGTTTCTTTAAAAGTAACTCAAAGCAGCTGATGAAATACAAGAGCATGGAAAGTTTCAAATCCCAGTGCAAATTTGGATTCATCAAGGAGCATTTGCCAGAGACTTGACTTCAATGGCAAAAAAGGTTTTCCCATTTCTTGCATCTATTAACAAGACTTTATACTGAGGTTCGGATATTGGCAGTTTTATTTCCATAAGTGAGTATTTCCCACTTAAACATTTCCTTTTCTTAATACTTCTGATGGCTCTGGAGCATTATTACCAGTTGACTTTTCCCTTTAGTAATAGCTCCAAGTCTTGTGTTTCTCTACTTTAAGAGAGGAGGTAAAGGAAAACTAAGCCATAGACAGCTCTTCAAAGGAGGTGAAAATCCTGAAAATCAGGCTGGGATGTCTGAGCTACCGTCAGCGATGGATATGTAAAGAACAGCAGTTCTTGAGATTATCCCCAAATATCTTCTAGGTTTTTTTTTTTTTTTTGAAACCACAAAGATCAAGCCTGCCTGAAAGGCCACTGGGACAAATGTCACAAAAGAACATGACCATAGAAAAACTAACATACGATCCAGCAATCCCTCTTCTGGGTATAAACCCAAAAGAAATGAAATCACTATCTCATAAAGATAGCTGCATTCCCACATTTATTGTAGGGTTGTTCCCAGTAGCTAAGGTATTGAAACAACCTCAGTATCTATCAAAGGGTGAATGGATAAAGAAACTGTGGTGTGTATACACAATAGAGTATCATTTAGCCCTGAAAGAAATGAGATCTTGCTATGTGCTACAACATGGATGAGGGTGGAAGATATCATGTTAAGTGAGATAAGCTGGGCACCAAGAACAAAAAACTAAAAAACAGCAACAAAAAGACTTCATAATATCAGTTACATGTGGAATAAGAAGAAAAAGAACTCGAATACACAGAGATCGAGAATGAAACAGGGGTACTGGGGTGAGGTAGGGAAAGGGAGAAAATGGGGGATGTAGTGAGGATACAAGATAGCAGACTTGAGCTGGGCTTGTTGGCACGTGTGACTAATTCCAGAACTCAGGAGGCTGAGGGGGAGTTTGAGGCCAGCCTGGCCTACATGGTGAATTCAAGTCCGCCCTGGAATGTACAGTGAGACCCTGTCACCAAAAATCAAAACAAAACAAAAGCCAAAATAGCAGACTTACAGGATGAACAAGTCTAGAGACCAAATGTACCATAGGAGGAATATTGGTAATAAAACTGCTGTTATATGTGCTAAGTGAGTAGATTTTAGCTGCTCCTGTCATCACAACAAAAGCCAAAAATGGGGGTGGGGTAATTATATGAGATGATGGATATGTTAATTGGTTTCACTTTAGCAATCTTTTTATTATCTGTATGTATCTCATAGCATCATATTGTATACCCTACATACACAATAAACCATATTTAAGAAAAAGAAGTCCATAGAGCTACATGCAGTGGCACATAACTGTAGTCCCAGCTACTCAGAAGGCTAAGGCAGGAAAATTGTGGGTTTAAGGCCAGCTTGGGCAACATAGTGAGACCCTTTCTTAAGAGAAAGAAAGAAGAAGAAAGAAAGAAAGAAAGAAAGAAAGAAAGAAAGAAAGAAAGAAAGAAAGAAAGAAAGAGGACTATAGAAAAATACCTCCTTGAAGCTGGCACTGCTGATGAAAGCAAAAGTAATAGATGGAGTAAAAAAGGGGAATAAAGCTGAAGCAAAAATTTAGATTTGGACCGATGTTGCCTACAAGAGGAAGAGGACAACCACATCATGTGGTTTTATTGAACCACATCAGTGGATTTATTGAACATCTATTATGTGTGGGGACAGATTGTGAAAAGATGCAGGCATCTCTATCTTGAGGACATTTACAGTCTATTGAGGGGACAAGGCATGTATATACCACCCTGATTTAAGGAAATTAACAGTAACAGAATAATTGCCATCACCTTTAAAGCACTGTACAGACGTTGCTTATTTAATATATACCAAATCAGCCCATGAAGAAGATGTGTATTTACTGGCTGGCAACAGAAAAGCCAAATAATACTGGCTCAAACAATAGGGGGTTGTATGAATTGTGTGACCCAGAGCCTGAAATTTGTTGCCCCTGGTTAGGGCCACCATGGACACAGGCTCCTCTGCATGTCTGCTCCACAGCCTTCGGCCTCCGTCATGGCTGCTGTCCTTTCAAGCATTACATCTGTGGGCAAGGCTGAAAAAGGGTGAACGAGGCGTGGCGCCTGTGTACCAAAAGCAGTGCTTTCCCAGAGATCCTGAGCGTGTTCCTCTTCTGTGCCATTAGCAGAACAGTGTCAGTAGCCAGCCCCAGGCTAAAAAAAGAAGCTAGTTGTTTGCATGTTTTATCTGGGCACATTATCACTCTCAACAGAACTGGGATTCTGTAAGAAAGAAAAGATGAGAAGGAAATTGATGTTGGGTACACAGATCACAGTGTCAGCCACAGTGGGTTGACTATGTCATTTTATAGATGGGAAGCTCAGGCTCGTGGGGTAAGGTGTGTGCTTCATTCCTCACACAACCAGTAAGTGTAGAGTCTGGAACTAAGTGCATCCAGTCTCACTTTTAATTCCCATTCAGAACTATCACATGGCAGTTCAAAAGAATGAACAAGTAACTGACAGTAAATTCAGGGTGGGAACATATCTATATGATTTTGATAGGCTGATAATAAAGAGTAAAATCTTTCAGAGAGAAAGACCTTTTCTACCTTTTCAGACATCTAGGGGACAGGAAAGAAGTTCCCGTTTAATATCAGAGAGTTATGATTAAGGGGGAGGGGGAGGTAAATTCAGGGAAAAAAGTTGGAATTCCAGGCTTATGTGATATCTCCAAACTAATAAGTCCAAAATAAAATTTCTGATTTGCCCATTTCCTAAACCACTTAATTCCTTGTCTTTTCCCATCTCAGTAAAATGCTCTTTTATTTTATTTTAAGCAGAAAATCTTAAGTGTATGTTCATCCATCTCATGCCCTCACTCCCTCATCAGAAATTCTTTTTTTTCTAAAGTTAATTTTATTGGTACATTTTAGATATATACAATGATAACATTCATCATATGGAATTTGTACCTGGTCATGATATACCTTGATTCTTTCTTCCCAATCCTCTCCTCTCCCTTCAGCCCCTCTACCTCTTCTTATTCTCTCAGTGAATTCTGAAGAGTTTTCCTCCAAAAATTCCCTTACTTGTACCCTTTCTATCAGTGTTACTGCACCTTGCTAATCTAGCTTGCTTCTGTCTCTTACCTTGGAACTGAAATAGTCTCCTAATGCAATGGTCCCCAAACGTTATGGCAACAGGGACCAGATTTGTGGAAGACAATTTTTCTACAGGCAGAGGAAGGTATTTAATTCTTTTTTAGTTTCTTTTTTATTAGTATATGTTTGTGGTACATAATAATTACATTCCCCAGTGCTAGTATCACTGCCTCAGCTCCACCTCAGGTCATCAGGCATTAGATTTTCTTAAGGAGCTCACAACCTAGATCCTGCATATGTACAGGTCACAGTAGTGTTTGGGCTCTTCTGAGAATCTAATGCCACAGCTGATCTGACGATGCCAGTGATGGGGAGCTATCATCAATACAAGTGAAGTTTTACTCCCTCACCCTGCAACACACCTCTTGCTGTGCAGTACAGGCCACAGACAGTACTACTGATCCATGCCCAGGATTTGGGGGTCCCTGTCCTAATGGGTCCTCTGCTTTTATATTTTCCTTCTTTTAGTTCTCCACTTACACAAAGTTTAAACACTATAAATCAGATCACATCACAGCATCATTTTAAATCCTCTGGTGGTTTCCATTGCAGTTGGGAAGGACCTCAACTATGTCTTTGGCTTAGACCCTCTTATGGTTTGTATCTAGATGTCTCCCCAAAGCCTCATGTGCTCATAGGTGGGGCTTTTTGGAAGTGGATGGATCTAGGGTGTGTGATACTGGGATTAAGGGTGTGTAGTACCACCGTTAGTCCATTGATTGGAATTAGCATAGTTCTGGGTGGCATCACCCAAAAGGCTGGTAGCCTGGATGGGCCAAAAGGGAAAAGCAGGCTGGCTGCTGCTGCTTGCTCCTCGCTGCCTTATGCCTGCCATACCATGAACTGTTTCTCCCTTGTGATGCCCCTCCACCATACTGCCCTGCCTTGGAGCCAGCTGCCTATCGACCGAAACATCTACAAACTGTGAGCCAAACTTTTCCTCTTTTAACTTTCGGTGTTGGGCATTTTATCTCAGCAGCAAGAGTAACTCAGACCCCAACTATGTGACCCTGCACCTTTCTAGTCTCATCTTGAGCCATACTCAGGAATTCTGTTTGATTTGCTACTGCTGTGTAACCAGCAGCTAACACAGTGCATGGTACTAAGTAGATGCCACTTTCTCTAGGATGACTAGATAAACAAGAGGCAACAGTGACTTGGGAAAGTCTCAAGCGCCAGTAGGAAGTTCATTCACACAGCTAGAAACAAGAAGGAGCTATATTCCCTGCCGGAATTACCTCCAAATGATAGACAGGGGTGACTGTTGGAGTCCTCAGAGGATTCTACTAACTGAAGACTTTATGAAAATGAAAAAGGAATCAAATGATGGCCGAGCCATGGTATTAATTATGACATATATTTAATTCTATATTTGTTTGGTTATACAGGGGGTAGAATTCTGACAATGTGTTAAATTGAGTGGGATAACTACTGTAACATGCACCGTCTTAGTTTTGCTCATGGCCATGTAGGTTAGTGGTCAAGGGTACATACATATTCCATGTAGTTATTCAGGAATTCAGGTTCCTTCCATATAGATGTGTCACCATACTGCATGGTCTCAGAACCCTGCCTTACTTAGGTCACCTGAATCTAGTGGCACCTGCTAAAAGAGAGGAAGGAACGTGGAGGGTCATGTAGAAAGGTTTAGAGCTCAGGCCTAGAAGTGCTGATATTCCATTGGTCAGAAATCATTTCCACAGCCCCATCTCAATGCAGGGAGTCTAGGAAATGTGGTCTTGTATGCCTGGGAAGAAAGGGAATGGTTCTGGTGAATAGCTAGCTAGGTTTTGCCACATAGAGATTAAGTGATTTGTCATACTGTAAATAAGTGCAGGTCTGAGACTCAAGCCCATGTCAACTGGACTCCAAGGCCAAGCTGTTAACCTCATGTCTATACTTCCTTTCACTACATGATTAAGGCCAGGCTGAAAATGTCTTCTTTGAAGAGACAGAAAATAGAGTCCATGACACTTTCTGTGTGAAGCCATAAAACCTTCCTATTCACGTCAGCAGCTCAGGGGTGCTATTCTTGCTTAATCAATTCCTGCCTGATATATGGAGACAACATTAGACTAAGGACTTTAACCCTTACCCTGTGGGCAGCCTGCTTGTGAAACTCTTAGCGAGAAGCCTTTAGCTTGCAAGTGAAAGTCTCCCAATGCAGTATGGAGAGGACCTTACCTTCTAGTGCAATGGGCCTAATGTTGTTCTACAAGCTCAGGTGTGCCTGAAGTGCACTTTAAAATTTTCTTTTACTCAAATTATCATATTTCATTAATTATAATACACACTTTTTTGTATGTTAACATCTCTGAATTGAGCATCTTGTAATTGATGGCAATTTTGGATTGCTATTGTCCAAATAACAATGTAATGTATTTTCCATTGCCTGCGTGTATGTGAACTTGGCCATAGGCATTTATATTGTTGTTGCTTCAGTTGAATTACGAGCATTTTTTATATTACCTAGGTTGAGTTTAGTTGCAATTTCAAATTTTTTTTAAAAACCCTGAAGTTCAGTAGCAAAATAAAAAATGATAGTGAACAAAAAGGCCTAGAAACATAGCAGAAGAATGTACATATATTAGTAAAGGAAACCATCTTGTTATTGTTTAGAGGAGTGATTTCAAAGTTTTGATGCCATATAGAGTTAGCGAAGTAGATTAGTGTAAATATATGAAACTGACACATTTTGTTACTGAGGTATATATTGCACAAATGCATTACCTGTTTAGCACACCAGGTAAGAAGATACCCATATTAAACCTTTCAGAATCTTGGAAGGAAATCTGTACCCAACAGTGGGAATATTGTAAGAAACACTTCATCACAAGCACACAGGTCAATAGTGTGGAGAAAAATTGATTCAGAAAAGTGTTAGACTTTGAAAGAGATGTTTTCAGAAACTTCTATCTATCTATCTATCTATTTATCTATCTATCTATCTGTCTGTCTGTCTGTCTGTCTGTCTATCTATCCTTCTATCTATGTATCTACCTACCTACCTTTCTCTCTCCCTCCCTCCCTGCCTCCTGCCTGCCTTTCTTCCCTTTTTTGTGGTATTGGGGATTGAACCCAGGGCTTTCATATTGAGTTACATCTCCAACCCTTTATAATTTTTTATTTTGAGACAAAGTCTTGCTAAATCATTAAATTGCCCACATTGGGCTTGAACTTGCGATCCTCCTGCCTCAGCTTCCCAGGGTGCCAGAATTTCTTAATCAATTTGTTTTCCTTTTTATATATGCACAGGAGTGATAAACAATAAAAAATGTATGTTCCAACAAGTCTGAAGAAGATTTTTCAGTAAGTACAAAATAAAAATTCTAAATGATAAGAAGGCATTGTTTTATAGTTTAATTGGAGACAGCTTTCTTAGTGGTACGCAAATTAATGATGCATTTTACAATCAATGGCATCTTACTATCAATGAAATAGCTAATTTCTCATTTGAGCTCCCATTCCTTTGGGTATTGGAAATTAAATTTCAGTCAGCTCATCAGCCCCCTTCCGTATGACTACATTGCATTTCCTGGGAAATTACATATAGCCACCCTTTGTCCCAGAAGCAGTGTATTTGTTAAGTGACATATTTTGTCTGTACCAGCCACTCCCCAGATGACCATCAGTCTAACCGATCCTGGACAATAGGCCACAGAAAGTGGTGCATTGCTAGGAACTTTTTATTGTCATTCTTGGGTCCTTTTAGAGCTGATTGCTCCTTCTGTTATTTGGGGACCCTCTTGGATGTACCACAGTGGGACCCAGAATGCCTTTGAGGCTGTGAAGGGCCTGGCTACCCTGTCGGTTCTCCTGAGCCTGAAGGGCATTCTGCTCTACACTGGCAGATTCATTTACTCTCTGGCCTGCGGGAAGCCAGCTTCTCATCTGATTCACTTGGGTACGGGGGAAGCAGAAGGCTGCTTTGAGTCACATGTATTTGTTTCACCAGCTTTTCCACTCTGACATGTTGCAGCCTCCACGGTTCTATCTGAGAAAGGGTTACAAGCACCCGGAAGCCTGTGTGGTGTTAGAGGCCTTTCTAGCCCCATTTGGGTCTGGGTAGGGGAGGGGCCAGTCTCCAGGATCCCCAGCCAGGGACCCACAAGAGCCCTGCCTGTCCTGGCTGTCTCGCTGGTCTCCCCTTACCCTAGACGGGGCGATGTGTTTTCATCTTCAGGACCAATCTCTTACTTCATGCCCAGTTCTACTCCTCAGTGGCCTTGGGCCAAGGACAGATGATAATTTTCTCTACCTTCTGAGCTAGTGTCTTGGAAAACACAGTTGATTGAATGGTAGGAAGGTCCTGGTGAAAAGAAATACAACCAAGTCACACTATTTAACATTTCAGAATGTTGTTTTTGTGTGCGGTCCCAGTGTGACCTTTCACCCATTTTTTTTTTTTTTTTTGGTGGTACTGGGGATTGAACTAGAGCTTTGCGCTGAGCTATGTCCCCTCCCTTTTAATGTTTTATTTTGAGACAGTGTCTCATGAAGTCACTATATTGCCAAGGTTGAGCTTGAGCTTGAAATCCTCCAGCTTCAGCCTCCCAGAGTGCTGGGATTATTGTTGTGTGACACCATGACCAGTTTTACCTAGATTTTAGCAGGTCTACTTTCGACATGGCTGGTTTTCTGCTGGCTACTTAGCAACCTGGCCTAATTTCAGTCCCTTGGATGTGTTCTCTATTTATTCTCTCCAGTCACCTCAGAAACCAGGATGATATTTCCTTTCTCCTCCTAATAATATAAAGTTTATAATTTTTGTCACATTATAGGAAATCGGTCATATACAGACAGGAGAAAGGAGAAAAATTCAGAAAACCTCACTGCTCTGAGGGTATCCCCTGATTGCTGTTGTTTTGCTTTTCCTTCAAGTTGCTTTTTATGCTTACTTGGCTTGTGTATTTTTTTTTAACGTATTTAACATTATACCAGATACAGGCCTGTATGTTCTGCTTTGTTTGTGCAATATTGTGGTGGCATGTTTTACCTGATTACTAGATAGTCTTCAAAAATGAGTTAAATGGTGTAGCAGGGTTTATGTATCTGTTTCTCTAGTGTTGGGTATATTTAGCTCATTCTCACTGTTGTTAAGATTAATAACTAATAGCCGAGAATTATGATTGACATTTTTGTGCATGAAGTTTTTCCTGTGTTTCTGGTTATTTTATTTGAGGTAGACTTCAAGAACTGGGGTTTCTAGAAAAACTATCACTTAACAATTTTTACTGTATTTCCCTAGGCTGCATGCAGCACCTTCTTTCTAAATATGGGAATGTTTTGCCTGGATACCCTGTATCATTTCAGGCTGTACTTGACATTTTTGGTGGGAAAAAAAATCTAATTGCTACAGAGTAAAGAACATGTCACATCTCCACAAAGTAGAATTAATTGTACAAAAAAAAAATGCGAAGCCCACACTTTGCCTATTCTTTCTCCATTCATTGGTAGTTACAGTAATAGTGGTATATACCTTTTGGCTGGAAATGTTCACAAGCTGTATTCCTTCACATCCAGCCTCTGTGCATCTTGTTGGCTTCTTCTGGTCTCATTACATAGGAGGAAATGAAGTGTATCTACAAGTACAAAGTGTGGTCTGAATAGTTGTTTCTAAAGTTTTATTATTAGTTTTTAATCTAAGTTATTGATTGACAAACCATGGTATTAGAACTAGAGGATGACACTGAACATAGAAGGGACTCTAAAAGCTACGTTGTGGATTTTGTTTAAAACGAAACAAACCTAACGCTGATAGATTCAAAATATTGTCCTCTTTAAACTGCTACTCTAGAAGGCTGAGCTTTTATTCCAAAACATGTCATTTCTCAAAATGTTTGAAGATTTCCTCAGGGTATTTGGCCCATTCTTTTAAATATCCTCAATGAAGAAAAATCCTTGGAAGGAAAATGTGATCTTTTGAGACTTTTGGTGATATACCACATCAAATCTGACAAGACAGTGGGGTGAGTGGGAAGATGGACAATATTAAAGTAAAATGGCAATGTACTATTATGAAACAATGAGGCTGATTTTCTTCTGTGACTAGTAAATGGCACAGAATAAGAGAACAATTATCTAAGAGTAGAGTTAGACTTTAGTCATAGCTTGATCTTTGGGACACAAAAATCAACTCTGTCAATGGCCAGGTTGAGATGTTATACTCCAAAGTGTGTGTACCTTTAATCTAGTTTCATGGCTCACTAGTAATGTTGTTTAAACCAAAATCTCTGCATGTTTTTAAAGAATCTAGTTTGAGAAAATAAGGAAGATCAAGACTATGTATTCAAATACACAGGCTTAACTGATTATAACAGCCCACTGGAAAACCCTGCCTCACTTAGTATGTCATTTTATTTATTTAAAATAAACCATACAGACTTAATATGGAAAATTTGAAAATTTCAGGAATTTCATTACTCAAATACTTCTTCAAAATCTATGTTTTAAAGAGACTTTTAAAGAGTAGTTTTTAGATTCACAGCAAAACTGAGCAGAAGGTATGGAGGTATCCTAGATGCCCATCTCCAACATGTGCATGGCCTCCCCCACTGTTAATACCCACCATCAAAGAGGTGCGTTTGCTATAAGTGATGAACCTGTGTGGACAGCACATTATCACTCAGTCTATGTAGTTTATATCAGCGTTCAATGTGTACATTTTTATGGGCTTGGACAATTTTATAGTGGTATGAATCCACTGTTATAGTATTACACAGAATAGATTTCCTGCTCTAAAAATTCTGTTTCCCATCTCTTCATTATATTTCAGTGTAAAACTATCTTAGATTAAGTTCTCTGGAAATAGACTGAGGGCTGCCTGCAAAGTATCCCTGGGAGGTGCCCTCAGGAGATGCACTGTAAGAAGTCTTGGAGGCCCCTTTGTGAAAAGGGAGAATCTGAACTCAAATGCAGTTGCAACTGGGACTCAGCTGATCTCCTGGGACTGCCTTTTGGCGTTGTCCCCAGTCAAGGTAGTGGGCAGGCATTTGTATCTTTAAATCAGTGAGTCACGGCCCCCTAGAGGGGACTAATTTTGGATGAGTCTATTTCCTAGGGCCAACAACAATTCCCAGGGAGGGATGCAGCTGTGAGCTATCAGCAGAGACATTCCCAGAAGCTGAGGGAGGGATATGTGCTCCAAAGAGGGGACTTGGGTAAAGACTGCATTACTTATCCATTACAAGGTCATGTCAAAATGAGGATCTTATAGTATATGCAACTTCTCAGCCTACTCATTATTTGCCAACCCCCCGCCCCATTTCATTAACTTCTCTTTGATAACAACATTTTAAATAGTTGCCTATTTTTGTATGTATCATATAACTATTGTTATTGTTGAACAATTAAGTTTTGATCAGTTTTCACACTGATATTATAGTGAACATCATTGTGTCTTTGTAATGTACATACTACCGATAGAGAACTTGTATTTCACTGAGTGCTTCCCACTGACCATGTCAGGCCAATATTTTTCTTACTTTCCTTGTGGAGTTTTTATGAGAAATAAATGAGAAAATGTATATGATTTATGTTACATTTTTATGATCCTTCAAATAATTCCGTGATGCAGAGACTGTTATCATCTTCATTTTTCAGATGCAGAAACTGAGGCATAGAGAGAGATTAAGCAGCTCATCTAAGTGTGCAATGGAATATAGGTACTATAGGTACTATAAATCCAGAATATAAGTAATATACTACCTCTAGCCTGCTATTCTGATGCTTTTCCTAAACCTAAAGCCTTAGGAGGAGAATTCCATGGTTAAAGGGCTTGATTTATTTTAAAGTTCATGATGTGAATTGTAAGATTATTTCCCACAAGTAGCGAGAACTTCCACCAGCAGGGCCTGAGAGTTTTAACATAGTCGATAACAAAGCACTCAAATCCTTAATTAGAACCATGATAAGGAGTAAGTAATCCCATTTTTTGTCTTCTGTCAGACATTGTGGACATGGATTGTTCTTAAGCAGGCCTTCCCTTTTGCTTGTTAGCATGCTCAATTATTTCAGGACCATCTTCCAAATGTTCACTAAAATGGATTGCCTACATTTCAGAGGATATTTTGTCTGTGGAATATGTAGTGAAGGTAGCGAGGGGCCTGGACTGATGTCATGACCTGGTACATCAAGACCTGTGTAAAGCAGGGAAGGGGGAACTTTGTGGGACAGTGTCTTTCAAAACCAAGAGTGTGATTTTTTGACCATTGGAGCATTTTCTAAAAGTTCTTTACTGGAGTCTTTCCTATCTCAGTTGAACTTCTTATGTGATAAAAACTTAATGAAGTCCCTTTTTACCTGTCAGGCTCTATCGTGGGCTTGGGAACACTGACTTTGAATTCTGGAAGGAAGTTCAGGACCCTGTAGCAGCATTCCTCAGGATGCATGCCGAGAAAGAGCCCAAGGTGACTGCCGCCTCCTCAGGGGTCTCCTTCTTCTGGGGTGGAGATGAGAGTGCTGGGCTTCCGAGGAGCTCTTTGGAATGTCTTAGCACCTAGCGTCGTTGTCTCTTGATTCAGCTTGCTCTTCTCTTCAGTATGGAGTCTCTACAGTATGGACTTCAGTATGGAGTCTCTTCCACCTTATTTCTGAGTTCCGAGCAATTTCCTAGGAAAATAAAGAAATTTTTCATTCAGTGCTGGCCTTTGACACTGTAAGGAACCTCTCCAAGTTTATTTCCTTAGCCCTCTTCCATAAAGGTTACCATGAGACTTAAATAAACCCGAAATATGTAAAATTCATAGAAGAATAATTCCACAGAGCAAGCACTCAATAAATACTAACTTTAATTGGGTGTCCTCTGCCACTGCTCTTTCCCAGAATGGCATATAGTTACATGACCTTTCTGAGCCTCAATTTCCTCATCTGAAAAGATATAGACTGTACTTTATATTTACCACCCGGGGTTTTAGTGGGGATTGAATAAGGTAATCCATCTGAAGCAACTTGCATAGCACCTGGCTCAGAGCAGGCAGTCAATAATTTGTAGCTGGGATTACTTTAAAACCTGTTAATATGCCTTAAATCGGTGTTGAATTGGCTAGACTGTCTGAAGGAATTATATGGATCATATATATATATGATTAATTTTTAGCTCCATTGCATTTATTTTTCCCCTAGCTTTACTAAGGTATAATTGACAAAAGCTTGTATATATTTAAAGTACAGAGTGTGATGATTTGATATAGGTATACACTGTAAAATGATTACCACATTGATATATCTATCACCTTGTACAGTTACCTTATTGGGGGGGAGGGTGAGAATATTTAGGATGTATTCCATTAGCAATTTTCAAGTATACAATACTGTATTTTATAATCAACTATATTAGCAGCTTGTACATTATTTCCAGAACTTATTCATCTTTTAACTGAAATGTTAAGAGATTGGCTCTCCCATCTCACATCCTCTTGGCAATCACCTTTCTACTCCCTGTTTCTATGAATTTGATTTCTTTAGAGTCCACATGTAAGTAAGATCATGTGGTATTTATCCTTTTTAGCATAATGACATCTACATTGTTACCAACGGCAGGATTTTCTTCTTTTTAGGTCAGCCCTGTTTAATTTAGCAAAAGGATAGAAGTCAGAGAGAAAGAACATTGCACTTTGATTTTAAAGAATGATGTGTTAACTTCAGCTTGTTTATCTCTAATCTGTTTCTCTATTCATTTCTTCTTTCCCTATCTTTCACTTGTTATTGATTTCTCTTAATGATAACAAAAGTGGTGTCATTTTCCCAGTGATTCAGTTTGAAGAGTAATTTGTGCCAGGGATGATCAGTTGAAACAACTGTCATGAGGGCGTGTGGCCTCTTGGTTGCTAACTCTGATGGCTTAGTTCTCCTGGCCTCTGCAGAAGCTGACACTGTGAGGCTCTTTTGCCCTGGGCCTTAGGGACCTCACCCACTCCTTCCTTCCTATCTCCCTCTCTGTAAAAAATTCCAGGGACTCTTTCTTAGTCCTTCGCCTGCTGCTCAAGTTCTTAAGCACCCCTGAATTTCATGGGCAATTGTCTTCTCTCTACACTTCTGCTCATTTTCTGGGAAACTTCTCTTTCATTGGTAGTTTCATCTCTATTATGATAAGGTCCATGCCTCTGTCTCTTACCTAGACTGCTCAGCAATGTCCAGCGGCTGGATAGGCCATTGGTCAGTGTGTGGAAACCCAAACCTGTCATCATTTTCCCAGTCCCACAACTCCAACTCTTACCCTCTGCAGACCGGTTCTTTAATCTAAGCACTCTTCAACCACAAGGGCCGAAAATCATAAGCCTAGATGACACAGTAGAGTAAATGAATGATGTAAAATCTTTTGTTCGAATGTCACTTTCTCTGTAAAGATGGATTTGACCCATCTTTCCCTTTTATGCACCCATTTGTGCTTTATGATAGAATTTATTTTATCCCATCACCATGTTTCTTTTCTATTTCTTTCTTCTAGACCAAGGGTCAATACAATTTTTTTTTGGTAAAGGGCCAGAGAGTAAATATTTTAGGCTTTGCAGTCCATGTTGCAAATTATTCAACTCTATTGCAATTATTCAACTCTAGAATGGTAGCATGAAAATAGCCACAGACAAAACAAATTATTGAGTGTGACCCTTTTCCAATAAAACTATTTACCAAAACAGGCCATGAGCTGGACCTACCCCAAAAGCCAAGGGTTTGTTGACCCTTCTTCTAGACTGTGGATTCCCAAAGGGTTACTTGAGAAGAATTTAGAGTTTAGCTAGCCCTTTTACCTGCCAGCTGAGGTAAGAGGCAAATGAGATTCTCTTCCTGATCTCAGGGATCTGGCACAGAGACAAGGCCCACATGCTGTGGCTGAGTTGTGTGTCGGTTTCTGAGAGCTGCTGTAACAAAGCATTGCAGCCCCAGTAGCTCTGAATAGCAGAAATGTATTTTTTGACAGTCTGGAGGCCCAGAGTCTGAAATCAAGGCATCAGCAGGGATGGTTTGTTCTGAAGGCTGTGTGGCAGAATCTTCCCCGTGCTTCTCTTTTTACCTTCTTGTGGTTTGTGGCAATCTTTGGCGTTCCTTGACATCTAGACACATTGCTCCAATCTTCTGCCTTCACATCATATTCTCTCTATTTCTCCCCTCTGTGCATGTGACTCAATTCCTGCTTTTTACAAGGACACCAGTCAGATTAGGGCCCACCCCAATGGCCTCAGTTAAACTGGATTATCTCTAAAGACCTTATTTTAAAGTAAGATCACATACACGAAAGGTCAAGACTTCAAAATACCATCTTTGGAGGGCACAAATCAGCCCATAACAAGGTGTATGTATTTATCATGTTCACCAAGGGGGCAGAGGTTGGGGGAAAAGGAAAGAGAAGGCACAAAAGCATATAACATTTGCCAGGATGGGTGACTAATTGTCTTGCTAGACTAAAGAAATAGGAAAGGGAATTCCAGGCTGAGTAAGCAGCTTGAGCAAATGCAGAAAGGCAGAACTGTAAAAGCAAGGAATGAATGTTGAATAAATATCCTAGTGCAGTTGGCATAGAGCTCAGGTCATGCTAGCAAGATAGTCTGGGCAGGACTAAATGTGTGCATGCTTCAAAGTTGCTTGGGCAAGGTTTACTGACGGAGTGAAGTATCGACGCTGAAAAGAGTGGCTGTAACAAGTCAGCAGCTATGAATTCCTTCATGTTGTTTGGTGTTTGGGCCAGCTAATTGTTCAAAGTTCTTGCTAGCATCTAGATTGTTAGCCTGCATGCCCTTCCTTGACTAGTGCTCACTTGGGCTCACAGCTTCCTCATCCTTTCTAGGCTTCTGTGTGTGCTGGAATCCAAGGACACTATAACTGAAGGTCTAGCTCATAAGCAGAGGTTCTCTGTTGGAATTGTGCAACACGTCTGTCTTTCAGTGATGATAATAGCGAACATTTGTTGAATCTTATTCAACACCAGCCACGGTTGTGGACATTTATGTATTAGGTCATTTCATGATTTTATCTGCATACTCCCCCACAAAATGTTACTGTCTCCATTTAATAGTTTTTATTTTATTTTATGAAAAAAGCCCAAAGTTTCATAACAAAATAACAGAATAACAGTAGTTAACATACTGTATATTATTATCTTCAAAGTAGTTACTTAGAGTACAAGACATAAACCAAAAATATTCTCACACACAAAAAAACACAAAACTTTCTTTTCAACGATGTGAGATAAACTAGTGGTATAACTAGAACAAATTAGTATACATATTAAAACATTTTTAAGAAAATGAAATGTAGTTTGGGGAAGTATATGAACTTCTCCTTACTTCCTGCTTATCTTCTATTTTGCTCTTTGTTTGTATATTTATATAGTTGTTGTGTTACCTCTGAACAATGAAGTAACCCCATCTAACTCAGCTTGTAAGTAACTGATCTTCAACCATTAGGCTGCATTACCTCCTTCTCCCTCTCTCTTTTCCCGTCTTCTCTCCCTCACTATGATTGTCTCCTCGTGGTGTTTCATGGGTCAACCTGTCTGCTTCTATTTGCCTCCAGGTACCCATCTATTAGTGTCTGACATCCTGATTCTTCTCCATCACCCACTTCTTCATTTTCTTCCTTATTCTAATGGCTTTCCTGACTTCGTAGTTTTTCTTTCCCATACCCGACTTGGGATTACTGGTCTTTCCTGCTTCTGGTGTCAGTGATAGATCCAGTTATTTTAAAGACCTTTTCATTTACTAAGTTCTTACCAGCTGCATGTGCAAACATCCTCCCACAGAATTTACAGCTACCCAATCTCTGTTTGGGAAGTACAGAGGATATTCAATAGCCTATATGTTCAAATATTTTAAAAAATGGCATGACATTGGAACAATGCAAGTCCTATTAGAGAAGGTTATAGAAATGCCAACAATAACATTTTAGAACAGTTAAAAGTGTACAAAACATGCCCATATCTTGTGCCAGTAGGATGATTTCAACATTACTGTTATTCTGACATTTTATCTAAGTCCAAGTCTAACTTTATCCATACACATTATGCTTCCTTGAAGACTGAGAATATGTTCCTAAATTTGCCATTCCTGATTCTATTGAAAGAGTAAGTCTAGAGAGACCTTACAGCAAGTCACCAAACACTGGCTGGCTAGAATAAAGGCTGTGAACTTTGTTCCAAGGGAAGATTTGGAATTTTCGAGTAAGTCTTGAGAGAGGAATTCCAGGATGATGGTGGGTGGGAGGAGGGGTGGACAATGGGGCTATTTTCAAAATCCTTACACTGGAATAAGTTAGATTTTTTTTCTTATAAATTGTTCCTGAGGTGCCCTTGTGATTTTTTTCTGATAACTTTCATGGACAGAAAATAAACAGAGGACTTTGGCTCTCACTACAGTAGTACCTACAGAAAGCAGCTTTTCAGAACTTGCAAGTAGCCCGTGTGTGTGCGGGTGAGTGAGTGTGTTTGACTGGAATTTTCTGGAAAGGGATGAAGCACTACTTTAATTCTCATGGATGCTGCTTGTTCCCCAGAATGGAAAAAGTTCTATTTTTGGCCACAAGAATATTTCTGAAGAAAAAAAAAAACTAAACAAAGCACAGCGACAAGTTCATATGTGTAGTTTTCTGAGTTTCAGGATGTTTTAAGAGTGTAATGTGTTTGGGTGAAGAAGCACCACTTCTTGGATACAAGGGTTCCAGAATTGTAAGAGAAACTCTACATGAATTCCCAAGTTAGGACTTGAGGACTTCGGCAGGGTGGCCCCTTAGGTGGAGTCCTGACTACTGAGCCTGAAGCTTGGCCTTTGATGGATGGATTGGAGAGTGTGGAGAAAAACACTTTTCACCCCCCCCCCCCCCGACAAGGCAAACACTTGAAGACAGGTATTCTTGGGCAGAGCACCTGTAATAAACCTCCTTTGGGTGTAACATAATGTTCCCTCCAAACCAGACATTCCTGTTGGCATCCCTGCCTTGGAGAGAATGACTTCCGGATGGGTTCCCAGAAGCCTCTGATCCCAAGACAGCTCTGGAAGTCAGTCACAGCAGGAGTGAAATCCTTTTCAACCCTTCCTCCTCACTCAGACACTTTTCCAGGGAATGTCTTTTGGCTATTATGTCCTCTTTTGCGGCTGTTTGACATGCTTGATATGAAGAATGAGAATGCAGACAAGCAGACCATTAGGCGGCTGCTCTTGGGCAGTGTTGCCTGCTGATGCTGTCTCTTCACACGCAGCACAAGGGATTGTGGGAGAATCCTGCAGGGCCAGCAGCGTCGAGCTGCAGTGACTGGAATGGCTGAGAAGAGTAATCTCTGAAACTGTTAAACCCTGAGCCCCTGGAAGTGGAGCTGTGCCCTTCAGCTCTGATTAAGAAATTCAGACTTGTGAGGAGGGAGCTGTGTAATTGGACAGCCTGAAGCAAACCTGGGCAGGCAGCAGGCGTGGTCCTGTGAGACGGCCTGGGCTTTTCTCTCCCCATCATGTTGTTGAAATGTTCTTGAATTCCAGTTGGTTGTTTCTTTCATCTGCCTCGAACCTAGCCCATGGGTACAGATACAGCCATGTTTCTGGGTAACACTTAATTCTTGATGGGAAGGGCTATTCCTTCTCATGAAGAGATTTTTGGATCTTTGGAGTTACGAAATGAACTGTTGGTAAGGAGACCTGTTACTACTTGCTGTTCCGTAAGCAGAATATTTCCGAGGGGCCTGTTCTTGGAGGCAGCTCTGATTTCATGCCTTGTGAGTTTAGGGCTTTGTCTCCTCAGCTGCAGCCTTTGGGAACTTGTGCTAGAGACCAACTTACATTGTGCTAGTTCAGAAGTGTGTAAAGACTGCACAGCCCACTTGTACTTGAAGCCAGATGCACCCTCATTTATTCAACAAATATGCATCAGGTGCCTACTAGGTGCCAGTACGAGAGTGAACACAGAGACAGAGTCTGCTGACATGGCGCTTATAGTCTTTTAACCAGCTTTCTGTCACTGTGATAAAATACCAGGATAATTGACTTAAAATGAGGAAAGGTTTATTTGGCTATGGTGTCAGAAGTTTCAGTCCATGGTTGTTAGCTCCATGGTTTTTAGGCCTTTGACAGAGCTGAACATCATGGTGGTGAGTGTGTGATGGAGCAAAGTTGTTCACTTTGTGGCAGCCAGGAAGTAAAAAGAAAGACATGAAGAAGCTGATGTCCCACTGTCCCCTTCAAGGGCATGCTCCTAAGGACCTAACTTCCTTCCACTGTGCCCTGCCTCCTAGAGGCTCCTCCTGATAGTGCCACAGGCTAGCAACCATACCTTCAGTTTATGAATTTTGCGGGGACATCGCAGATCTAAACCACAGCAGCGTTTGACAGGAGAACAGACAACATAGATATATTCATATTCTGGGGAGTGCTTTGAAAGAAAAGAGCAGGGTGCCCATAGGCAGAAATATGGTAGATGTGTTTTTAAAAAATAATCAGGGATAGTCTCTCTAAGAGGGTGAAATTTAAGTAAACACGAAACAAAATAAAGCAAAACAGTAAGCTGGGTGTGGTGGTGCACACCTTACCTGTGACCCCAGCCCTCTAGGAATCTGAGGCAGAAAGACTGAGTGTTTGAACCCAGTCCAGGCACCCTGATGACTTAGTGAGACTCTGTCTCAAAATAGAAAATATAAAAAAGGGAGGTGAAGTAGCTCAGTGTGAAGGTCCTGGGTTTAACTCTGTGTACTGGGAAAAAAGAAAGAGAGAAGGGAAGGGAGGAAGGAAAGAAAGAAAGGAAATAAGAAAGGAAAGGAAGAAAAGAAAAGGAAAGTAAAGGAAAAGAAAAGAAAAGAAAAGAAGGCAGTAATAGAAAGAAAGGGAAATAGGAATGAAATATCCAGGTGGAAGAAATAGCAAATATAAAGGCCCTGAGGTGAAAAAGCTAAGTGCATTTGAGGCACCCAGTCACACCTATGTAGTTGAAGCAAAGACAAGGATGACAAAAGCCTGTGATGGGTGTGGCGGTTGCTCGTGCAGCTGAATCACATTGTGTCTTGTAGGGCAACAAAGAGGTTTAACATTTACCCTGAGACGCCATTTTCCTACCATGTTGAAAGGACACTGGCTGCCACGCAGAGAGTGGATGGAGGTGCAGGCAGCAGTGGAAACTTGCAGTGGTCCAGGTGGGAGATGACAGCAAGTCCTTCCTAAGTGTCTTTCAGTGTCCTTTTATGTACTGTCCTCCCAGGGACTTGCGCTTTAGACTTTTCTGAGGTTCTTTAAGTAAATTGTCCCATTTGACTATCTCAGTAACCCCTGAGGGAGGTAGGAGGCTTAAAATATTGTTCCTATTTGACAGATAAGTGGAAGAAAAGTTCTGGAAGTTACAGGAAGTTTCTAGCACAGCCGAGCTGTTGAATTCTCGACTCAGGACTCTTTCTCTATAAGACCTACCCTGATGAACTTTTGGCTTTGTACTATCACTCTGGCTTATAACTTTGGTTTGAAATAATTTTTTAAAAGGTAAAATCTTGACTCCAGAAAGTGTAAAAGTAACTTAAATCAAAGATTTTATTTAGCTCATTGATGAATTGAAGAAACTAGTAAGATATTGTGGTCTGTTCAGACTAAGAAGGGAAGATATTTACAGGCAATTTAATAAAGAAATGTTAGGATAAGATTGTAGGGATAGAAATTGGTTAATGTCCAACAGGCTATAAATCTCTGGGGTTATCTGTTCCACCAGGCAGAAACTGTATTTCTGCCATACAAAAATCTACAAGATAACAAGTAACTCCCCTAAGTCAGGGACCTTTAGTTAATAGCAAACAAGTAGATAAACTAAATACATTTGCCTAGAAAATCTTTAGGTAGCCTTGGAAAGGCACGCCACGAATCTCTTTCTTCCCTTTATTTTGAAGTTTTGGCTAATTTTCAGACACTGTTACTCAGAAAAGTGTTTCCCCGGGGATAGAGGTCAAAACCAATGAGGAATGGGTATCTTAAAATCCAATCCACCCTCTCCAGAATGAGTTGAAACTCAGTTACTTATCGGACATCTATTAAAGCTACCCATCGATGTGCAGAGCTTGCTAGATTATGGGAGCACGAAGCATAATACAAAACAATTCTTGCCCTGTGGACCTCACAGTCTAGACAGGAGACAGACATAGAAATGGATGCATTCCAGCTCATCATGATCAGAGCCAAGCAGAGATGTGGGGGTTGTGTGGGTGCCAGAAGAGGGAGCATACTGTCACCCTGGGAGAACAAGGGCACTTCTCAGAGAAACTACTTCGGAGCTGTGTCTTGAAGGCTGGAAAAGGGGGTTGCCGGGCTGAGAAGGGTTGGGGTAGGGAAGGCCACTTGGGCAGGATGTCAATGACCAACCTGAGAAATAGCGTGCGTGTGTGTAGAGCTTTACCTCTTTGATGATGACAGATTTTATATTTTCTCTCAGTTCTCTCTGCTAGTCTTGGAACTCTGCAACTAGAGTGGGGTGGGGAGGGAGTGGAGTGGAACAGGGAAAGAGAAGTTGGAGTCTCTTGGGCAAGCTTGCAAAGTTTTCTTTAAATATTAGGTCAAATTCTCTATAAAAACTCTATTTAAAACTTTTTGAAAGACTTTGAAGTCCCAGAGAAGCAGGAAGTTAATTAGAGTGGCTTTGATATCTTAGGGTATGTTTTAACAGCTGCTTAGGACACTTTAAACAATAAGAACTGATGTGGTTTGGGATTGGTCTGTGATAGTCTGCTCTGGCCAGAGTGAGGTATCTCCTCATCCGAGAGCAACAGCAGTTGGCTTTAATTTTAACAAGAGTTCAAGTGAAAATTTATCTAAAACCCCAGAGAGAAACTTCTAAAGAGGAAGATTGCTCCTAGAAATTGTGTTCAGGGATAAAAGAATTCAGTGGGGAAACAAATGATCTTAAGTTGGTTCTTCGAGGAGCACAGAACATGCCCATTTCTGAACAATTTTCTGAAGGTGGATTTAACAAAGGATATCTGTGGGCAGCTATAAAAGGGTCCAAATGGTGTGGATTAGCTTCTGTAAGCAACACTAGGACGACATGCTGTCCAACCAGTTTAAACTTCCCTGGGATTGCCATTGTGCTTGGATTAATACTAAATTTGTTTAAGCACCAGTAACTCCCGGACTTAGGAATGAGTTCCATTCCAAGAAAATGTTTGTAAGTCTGACAAGGTGAGTCTTATACACCTTTGACCCTAATGCACAGGGTACACTGCTTCGCACTTCCTAGAGGTTCCCTCTATGTCACCACTGCTTTCTCTCTTTCTTCCGGACGTCCTGGGCTCTGACTGAGCACTGTACAACTGTACGCCCTTGCGCCACACAGTGAACACACAGCAGCACAGCTGTGACAACGTGAGGCAGACATGTGAGCTACTTCTGCCATTTGTTAGCATCTACAATTTGTTTGTAATACGAGGCACATTTGTATCTGTGACAGTTTGCAACTCGAATGCTCTTAAGTTGGGGACTTACTGCGTCAACATGCTTAGCCCTTGTTATTTAAAATTTTTTCAACAAACTCAGCCTTTGACTGGATATTTCCATGCTGGAGAAGAATATATTTTTGGGGGAGGTGCTGGGGATCAAACTCAGGGCCTTGCACTTGCTAGGCAAGTGCTCTACCACTTGAGCTAAATTCCCAGCCCCTGGAGAAGAACATAATACGGAATCCTATGACAAACAATATGATCTGTCTGTATAGTGTGCTTTTAGGGACTGTGCAAGGCCTGTGCTGGTGGCTTTACGCTAGTGGTGATGATAATGGTGATGCCTGATAGTGGTGGTGATGATGATGATGATGATGATATGAGCTAACAGTTGGAGAGCTAATATTTGAAACATGGGAACCATGGTGAGCATTTTTAAACTCATTCTCATGCAGTATGCATTTTACCCCCATTTTACAGATGAGGAAATTCAGCCCCAGTAACTTGTCCATATATCTCCTACCCACTAAGTCTTTAGTTTCCATTTATTTTCCCACCTCCCAGAAATTTATGTAATAGTGTGCTGCAGCCTCTTCTTCCCTTATGTAAAAATTGACTAAAAACGTAAAAATGGGTTGTAGAGAGGTGCTTTTGGTAATGGGCCAATGACTGGCTGACAGATCACTGTACCTCCCTGTATTAGTTACCTTTCCTGAGTCAATGGTTTGCAAGAGAGCAGATTTAATACAGGACAAATACAATTTACAACATTCACACACAAGCCAAATGCAGGAAGAGTGCCAAGAGTCTATTTATGCACTGGAAACCCAAAAGATCCAGCTAAGGACCAGGAGCCCACAAGAATGTCCAGTGTACACCTTGTCTGTACTAAAAGTCTGAAGGAATCTATACTGGATCCAGGACACGATGCTCACAGCAGAGATGAAGCCCAGAGCTCCCCTGAGGCGAACAGCAGCCAACCCTGACAACAGCAAGGCCTCGAGCTCCTTCTGTGACGAGAACAGCTGAGTTCCCTTCAGGAGAACCACCCGCCACAGAGCTTCTCCTGGAAAACAGAGCTATCCTCTGCACCTGTTCTCCTTTATGTTGTGTTGGCAATAACCTTCAGGTGGATCCTCTATGCCCAGAACCACACCGACTCAGCTCAGCTGGGTGTTCCTGCTCAAGCTGACCATATCAGTGCACCGTATTCCCCATTCAAGAGAGACAAACCTACCTTCCAAAAATACTGCCTTGTCATACCAATTTTCCATGGACTTCCTATTTTCCACAGAAGAAAAATCAAGTTCTTCCTGGACAGGACACGCCAGGACGCTCTGGCAGGGAGGGTTAGGGGCCTGAGTCCTTGCTTGGTCCTGCAGTGAAGCTATCTTGGGAAGGCTGTTCTTCATTTCTTTAAAACGCTGCCATCAGCACATCTTTTCTTGACAAAAGCTTAGATTTATTGATAAGATGAAATGACACGAAACCACATAAGAGCACATTTTGGCAGTACTTACACTCAAAACTGCATGGATTGAGAAAAGATTGGCATGAGTCCTTCTGCAAAGATACAGTGTTTTTTAAAAGTTCTCTTTTCGTTGGAGCAGTTGGACAAGGAAGAATCTTAAAACAATTAGCTGGATGCTTTTATGAGGAAATCCCTTAAAATGTTCATACATAGACAACAGTCGCCTACAATCCTGTGCTTCTCTTGATTAACTGTTGGTCTCAAACTACTTGAAAATTTATATACCTGTATCTCTCTATATATCTGTATTTAACATTTACATACACGTGTACAAGGGAGTGGGTTGGCTACCAAAGTCCAGTGGGGGGAAAGTGCATAAAAATGCATAAGAAAGTTCATATAGAAGACACAACGTGAGCAATATCTTTTCTTAAAGAAGAGGCATGTTCCATATGAAGGAGGGGAAACGACTCAGCGTATAGAACACAACATCTTCCACGAAAGGGAGGCGGGAGAGACAAAAGTGTGGGAGAAGAGGGGGCAGCTTTTCTTTTATCCTGTGCTTGCTGACAATGAGCCACTTTCACAGGGATCTCTTAGTGACAACTACTGTGTGCAGAAAGTTCTTTGGGGCCATTTGGTTCCTTTGTCTGATTTACTGGGCTAGGCTTTCCTCCAGATCTTGGCTGCACAAATTTGGAAAAAATTTATCTAAGGTCCACATGTTGTCTCTGGAACATAGTGATTGGTTCTTTACTTTTGGCTTTAGAATTGACTTTACTCTGCTTTTATTTGTCCTTGATGGATAGTAAGACATCAGTTCACCAAAGGCAGATTGAATTCCTTGCATGGCAGTAAGCACTCTGGAGTTCATAACAGATCCTACTTCTTGCCTGAGAGGTCACATCAACAATGACATGTCAGCCATCAGCTAGTGGAATGACTTGGGTAGGGGACTGCCACTGTTGTTTCTTCTCCTTCTCCTCTTTCCCCCCCACCTTCCTTCTACGTGTTGATTGTTAAACTTCAATTCTTGCAGTGAAATTATAATACTTTTTCCCAATGGTAAGCCTCCTGCCCCAGACTCCCAAATTGCTGGGATTACAGGTGTCTTCCACCATGTATAGCTTTTTGTAATTTCTTGACCTATTTTCTTGGCATTTGGGATTCAAGAAAACATAAATTTCCAGAGATATGCTAGGAAGCAATTCCCTCATGGAATCAACAGATTACTCTAAGTTAGTATGTGCATTCTGCCTATTTTATCTTTAACTCTCTGGTTTTGAATACTCTTTCTAGGAGTCATCCAGCGCACTGCTGCTGCTCAAAGTGAGGATTGAGGAACGAGTAAAGCAATCTCTACCAGCTGGTCTTGTATACCAACTGCCATTATTACTCAGCTGTGTTTGTGGGTCCTTCTTTTAGTCAAGAGCTACTTTAACAATTGGAAAAGCTAAACCAGGAGAGACGGGGACAATTTAAATAGAGCACCCATCCACCCACCCACCCATCCATCCATCCATCCATCTATCCATCCATCCATTTATTCATCTGTTCATCCATTCTGCCAGGAGTTTTATGGACCTTTGATGAAAATGGCTGCTCAGGCCATTTTGAAGACTTACGTGTTGGTTATTTCATTTCTTCATGGGAGATACAAAAACTGTCAGTCTACTTTAATTGAAATCTAGACACTAACTAGTTATGAGACACTGAGGAGGTGATTTAAGTTCTCTGGATCTTGTTTCTCTTGTCTGTATGGACTCACAGAGTAGGTGTGAGGATTAATTAAGATATTGCATGTTGCAGTGCTCTGGTCCAGGATGACTCTGAACTCACAAGAATCTGTTGTTGTATTGTTTTCTAAAATGAAAGTGCACAAAGAATTACCACATTTAGATTTGAAAGCCACTTTCTCTTTTTACTAGCTGTGTGAATTTGGATGAGATTTTTAAGCTCTCAAGTTACATTTCCTTGGTTAAAAAATAGGGATAATAAAGGTACCTGCCTCCAAACATTATCTTGGGGGTCTTTTATCAAGCTCTGATAAAAAAGTACAATGTATGTTTAAATTTTAAAACATTATTATAGTAAAAGGCACATTGACATTAATTCACCCTCAAAATCCTTCCCCTTGCTTTGAACACACTAAATCTCATGGCTCTTGCCACTTTCTGAAGAAATTCTGGAAGTCCCCTTTCATAAATGTCTTTAGTTGCCCTGTTTTTGTTGCCTTGATGTACTTAATTGATTCAAAATAATTACTTTTCATGGTCAGTTTGACTTTAGGGAATGCTGAAAGTCTCATGGTGCTAGATCAAGTGAATAGGTGGATGAGGACACACAGTAATTTTTTTTTTTTTTTTTGAGCTGGGGATCGAACTCAGGGCCTTGTGCTTGCAAGGCAAGCACTCTAACCACTGAGCTAAATCCCCAGGCCCCACAGTCATGTTCTTATACGCCTGCCTTTTCATTGAATGGCACTCAGCAGCAACATTCGTTGTATTTCTGATCACACCTTGTACACGCAGCCACAAAAGAGGACTTCTAGAACAGTTTCAGAAAGTGGCAAGAACAATGGGATAACTGTATTTAAAGCAAGGAATATTTTGAGGGGTTTTAATCGCAATATGTGTTTTACTGTAATGAATTTAAAGAATTTAAGTATTTATCATATTTTGTGATTGCCATCTCTCAATGAGTATAAAGTTTCAATTTTACAAGGTAAAAAGAGTTATAAAAATGGATGGTGGTAATGGTTGTTCATCATTATCAATGTACTTAATGTCACTGAACTATACACTTAAAATGGTTACACTACTAAATTTTATAATGTGTATTTTACTATAATAAAATTACAGGAAAAAAGCTGTCAACAAAGATGCTGGAATATAATGAAAATACAAGATTGTTAGATATTGTTATTATTACAGTCGAGTCAAAATGGTATACAAATACTCTGATTTACTCCAGAGTTGCATTCTTGAGAACATCAAAATGATTTTCTCATGAAAATATTTGATAAAGACTGGAGTGAAATGACTTTAGCCACCCTTGGGGACACAGTTGTCTGTCATCCTGATCTACATCTGCACATCACGGTTTCCTGGACATGAACAGCATGAGTGGTAGAGTGGGTGGAAGCAGAAGAAGGGGAGAGTAGGTATGGAGAGGAAGAGGCCCCAAGGGTTAGATTTAGATGTGGAAGATTTAGATGTGTGGGAACTATTGGCACTTGGGAAATCTCCTTCAGTTGTTTAACTTATTCTAATCAATTGCACCTATCCCAATCCCGGCCTAGTTAAACCACAAGCTTTTTTTTAAAGACACCCTTAAGTACTTTCGCATGAATAAGGTCTGAAACAGCACCTCCAACTGCTTCCTACCAGGCCTTGCTAGCAGGACCTAGCTTTGCAAAGACCAGGTGTGCCAGAGACTTCAGGGATGCGAACATTGTCTTTCACCAAGGGCAGGTGGGAGAGTCTTCTCTTGTGCTGTCCTGATCAGAAATTGCAGAGCTAGATCTTCCTGGAAGACCTCGTTTTCTTATCCATCCTTCCATTTCTGACCCATTAGCTATTAAAATGAAATTGAACGAAGTATGAAACCAGATACTTCCAGGGCCTCTTTCAGACCACACCACGAATACACATAAGCTTCTCCCTCCACTTGTGCAGAATGTGCAATCAGCAGTCTCTGACTATGGACTGCTCTTTTGGGAGTCTCTCTGCTCTTTGACGCCCTTGCCTTGGAGAGACGGAGGGATGGATTTCTGGTACTGAGTGTACTGCGTGACTTCCCCTTCCTGGAATGACGTCTGATTTGGTGCTTGTATAGTAATAGTATTACAATAACAATAGTGGCTGTTTTTTGTGTCTTCTGTATGTCAGACACATTGCTAGATCCTTTATTTACCTTGTTTCATTTAATCTTCAAAACTGATGACATGTCATTATCTCCAGCTTACAGATGAGGATGCTGAGGCTTAGTGAACATCTACAATTTTCAGTGAATGGAATTGAAGTTTAAACCTGGGTCTGTCATCATATTGAAGAAAGTAAGTCAGGAGATAGAAAAGTAAGTGTCACATGTTTTCTCCCATATGCAGAAATGAAAGTTAAAAAGATAGCCTGAAAGTAGAAGGGGAAATATTAGAGACTGGAGGGGAGTGAGGAAAGACGGTCGAGAGATGACGGTGGGAGGGTGAACATGCTCATTGCACCATGTGTGCATGTATGGTCTTCAAGGAGGAAAGGTTTATTTTGGATCATAGTTAGTGGGGAAACTGCTCACCTCACAGGAAAGCTGCTCACCTCTCAGAATCCAGGAAGCAGAGAAAGAAACAAGGGAGGAGCCACAAAGGGAGATATAACCTTCCAGGTCCAGGTCACTCTCACAGTGACAATCACTCTTCCAACCAGATCCTGCCTCCTAACAGCAATGCAGCTACAAGTGCCCCTATAATCACATCACCCCCTTAAAGTTCCACCTGTGATCACATGAGGCTTTGGAGGACATCTAGATATAAACCCTAACATATGGAAATGTCACAGCGAAACCCATCCGTATGTGTGTGATTAATACATGTTAATAAAACATGCAAAAAGTAGTTAAAAAATAAACTCAGTTCTGTTGGACTTAAGGCCTTTGCCTTTCACTACTAAAGGATGTCTAAAATGAACTCAGCCATAGCATCAATTCTTTTTTGTTTTTATTTTGTGCTGGGGATCGAACTCAGGGCCTTGTGCTCACAAGGCAAGCACTCTAACCACTGAGCTAAATCCCCAGCCCATAGCATCAATTCTTAATTTTGCAGAATTGGAACTATGTATAGATGTGTCCATGCAGATAGCTACTCTTGACGCTCCTGTTTTCTGACAATTTATGCCTACTGTAAGTCTGCCTTGGTCCTTTCTCTCTCTCTCTCTCTCTCTCTCTCTCTCTCTCTTTCTTTCTTTCTTTCTTTCTTTCTTTCTTTCTTCCTTCCTTCCTTCCTTCCCTCCTTCCTTCCTTCCTTCCTTCCTTCCTTCCTTCCTTCCTTCCTTCTTCCTTCCTTCCTTCCTTCCTCCCTCTCTCCCTCTCTCCTTCCTTTCTTTTATTGAAGTTTAAACACAGGGTGCTCTGCCATTGAGCTACATCCTCAGCACCTTTTTATATTTTTTAAAATTTGATGCAGGGTCTCACTAAGTTACCCAGGCTGGCCTTGAACTTGTGATACTCCTGCCTCAGACTCTCAAGTAGTTGGATTACTGGTATGCGTCATAGTGCCCTGCTCTTGGTTCTCTTTCTAAAACAAGTGTTAGCCCTTTATTTTGACCCCATGAGTATAGTGATGTCAGTTCTTACTTTAACTTGTGATGTATGCTTATTGGCTAGCATTCCAGTCTTGATCCTGTGGGCAGATTTAAACTATAACCCAACTACTTACTGGATCTATGACCCTGGGAAAGAAAGTTGCTTAATTTCTTCCAGGTTTTTGCATCCGTAAAATGGGGACAGTAATACTCCTATGAATTAGGTGTGTTCGTAGGAGTATTGTGAAGATTAAATGAAACAAAGACTTAGAATAGCAAATGGCTGTGTTAGTTGCTTCCTGTAATTGTTCAAACTTGGGAGAGGTCTCTGAATGTTAATTATAACTAACAACATGCCAAGCGTTTACATACTGCCCTTTGTAGTCTTTAATTCTCTGACGTTGGGTTGATTTTTAACAAGTATTTACTGAGTGCTTATTATATGTCCTAGTACACTGCATATGTAGATGTCAGAGGTGCATAGAAGAAGAGAACAACTGTTCTGCCTTCAGGAAATGCATGATGTGGTGGGGCAGACGGTCCTGTAAACAGACACACTCAAGGGGCAGGACTGAGAACGAGGGTTAGAAGAGTCGGGAGGAGGGACCTGAGGGTCATCCCGGTTCTGCAAGGTCAGGGGTTGGCTGTGTGTGGAAAGATGGGAAGGGATTTCTGTGCAAAAGGTGCCTAAGACACAAACGTGGGGAATGACAGTGTGGGTGAGAGGGCCTGCAAGCAGTGTATTCACGTTAGAATACGTATACTTTTTAAGCTAGGAAATGAGGGCAGGCACAATGTGGGATAAGAGCTTGATTCTATAGGTCATGGAGGAGTCACTGAGGGATTAAGCGGGGATATTATGGTGTGGAAAGTGGTTTGAATGGCTTTGGGAGAATGATCAAGACTGGAGCAGGGAGATGAGGGAGATGCTTTTGAGAAACAAAATGACTCAAACTAGAGCAGTCAGGGTGGGGTGGAGGGGAAGGGATGAGTTGCAAACATACTCGTGAGCTGAAACTACTGGACCTGTAATTGTGGATGGAGGTCGGGATGCAGGGAGAGTCTTTGTTAATTACCTCTTGCTACTGTAAATCCTGAGCAAATGCACCCCCTCCCTGGGAGATGCCATTTATTTTAATATAATTTAGTTAATTTATTTTTGGTTTTTTGAGACAGAATCTCACTATATATTCAGCCTGGCCTTGAACTCACAGAAATCCTCCTGTCTCAGCCTCCCGAGTGCTGGGATTAAAGGCATGCGCCACCAGGCCCAGCAAGTTGCTATTTTAGAAGATAACTCTCATCCTGTGTTTTCAGTAGGATCAGTTAGACAATCAGTTACATAGGCTCTAAATATCTGGGAGAGAAGCTGAGAAGTTGAAGCCCGTTCAAAGCAGTCAGCTCACAGAGACAATGGAGATATTACAGAATTTAGTATCCTTGTGTCAATTTCCTGATCTGTAAAAGTAATTTTTAAAATGGATTGATAGGAAGACTAAAGGAGACAAATTTTTATAACGGTAATCTGACTTGGAGCACGCCATAAACGTAGATAAGCTGCAGTTAAGAGTTATTACTGTGATGGTTTTGCATTTTATAGCACATCTTCTTTAATTTCACTACCTGGGTTCAACTCCAAATTCTGTAAAATTGGAAAAAAGCCACTTACCTTCAATTAGCCTTTGTTTCCCATCTGCAAAATGGGGACAAGAGACAAACCTGAGAAAGTGCAGACAGAATGATAGAATAGATACCAAATATGTGGCGCCGATCTTGGTTCACAGTTAGCAGCCAGGAAATGTAAGCTGCTACTGTATTGCTTGTTGTGTGCTAAGCATGTTTGTAAATGTGATAGATTTGCATTTCTCTACATCCCTGCAGTAGGATCTATCTCTTTTCTGGATGAGGTGACTGAGGCATGGAGAGTAGGTGATTTCTCCAAAGCTACACAGCTTTTTCTGAACTGGTTGAAGCTATTCCACTTGGAATGTCTTGATACTCTCCGAATTGCTAGGCAAGTTCCTTTAGGCCCATAGGAGAATGAATTTTTGGTTATGTCCAGTTCATGATTATACTGATTTCTGCCAGAAAGGAATTAGAATCATTGTCAAGAGTTAGAAATAACTTTATTGAGTATTTGAAAAAATGAACTGGGCTCTTGTATGAGTCTCCTCATCTGTTGTTAAAAACAAAACAAGGTAAAACAACAACAACAAAATCCTGTGTACAAAACGTATGCCAAACCTCCATATGAAAAATAGCTAATTGCAGATCCCTGCTGTCTGGAGGAGGGCTGTGAGAGGGCACGCCCGGCCCCATCTTCTCTAAAAGGGCTCCACAAAACCCCGAGGAACATATTTTGAATATCACACATCAGAAAATCCTTGCTTTGTACAATAAGGAAACCGGGGCAGAGGGACAAGGTGACTTTCCAGTGTCGCCATCAGGTACTCACCGGAGCCAAAGGTGGACACGATCTCCTGTGGCGCCCTGTGGCCGAGTCACCAGGGTTGCTGTCCCCTCTGTTTACCATGCGGAGGCACCATGCAGGCCGGTTCCTTCGGGAGAAGAGCATCCATGTTCACCATACTGCTGCTGAACTTTTCTGTTATCATTTTCCACACTTTCCAAGTTTACTGTAATAAATATGGATTACTTCTAGAATCAGAAAAAAATATTTAAAAAGCTCTAAATTGATTAAGAGGAAAACGATTTGTATGCCCTGTTTAAAGTAATCCTGCTTGTGGACTTTTGAGTGGCTCGTGGCAGTGATTTTGGGTTGCATCTAGGGTCATGGAGATTTTCTGTGAAGCTGCACTCGCTTTCTACTTGTTTATGTTTCATACTGCTCAGAACGAGGCCCAGTGTTGGAGGTCTTCCCTCCTCTGCCTGCAGTCTACCAACTGATATCTCCCATGATTCTAGCAAAAAATGGCTAATTGCCTGTCAACCACACCACTCATTCTTGCATCTCTGCTTTTGCCCACATGGTTTCCTGTAAAAAAAACTTTTTCCATTCAGCTATAAAGGTATTGATATTACCTTTTTGAAACCCATTTCATACCTACTTCACGTGTTCACTGATTCATTCATTCATTCATTTAAAATGTATTTATTAGTACATGTTTGCAATACGTGATGTTTACATTCATTTGAGGGAGTAGGTACATGTACTTAACGTATCTTGATTCTTTTTATTCCCTTTCTTCTCCCCTCCCTCCTCTGTCTCTAGATTCCCCTTCCCCCATTTTCATTATTATTATTATTTCAGTTCATGTTTGCAACATCTAATGATTACGTTCGTTGCGAATAGTTGGTACATGCACAGGACACATCTTAAATTTTTTTTTTTAACAAGCCCTTCCCCTCTCCCCAACCTCAGCCTCTGGTTTCCCTTTTCATTTGCAAATTATTAAGTGCCTCCACTGACAGACACTATCTGTTCTAGGGTCTTGGGCAAGAAGGAAGGTAAATAGAGTAGACGTGGTTACTACAATTACAGTGGTAATGCTTCATTGAGAGAGACATATATTTAACAGGTAGACATGAACTTGTCCATCCTTGCATCCATCTATCTATCCATGTGTCTGTCTACCCACCCATGTCATCTATCCAGTTCCAAAATGTTGATAGGTGCTGTGAAAGAGAATGCCAAGGCAGTCTTATTTTAGAATGGTTGGTCAGAGAGGGGCCATTAGGAGAAGTGACCTTTAGGATGGCACCCAAGGGTGTGAAGGGAGGGCTGTGACTGGGGAGGGAGGAGCATTTCAGGAATGAGAGGCCCTTGGTTAGGAGAGCTGGAAAATATGGAAGGAAGCCAAGTGCATCTGGAGCAGAGTGAGTGACTAATGACTATCCAACATGCTAACCATTTCACTTACACATTTTATTTTTTATCTCCCTCTGTTACAGTACAAGCTTTATGAAGAAAGGTGGTTTTGTCTGATTGTTCCCTGCTTTATCCCCATGCCTAAAATGGTACTTTGAATATAATAGGGACTCAACAAATATGTTTGAGTGAATGAATTCATGAATAAAAAATAAAGAGCACAGTAGAAAGAAACTGGAAAGGTAGGCAGGGTGAGATCATACAGGGCCTGTGGGTTATGATAGATGTTTAGAGTTTATTCTTCATGCAGTGGAAAATTACAAGAATTTTAACAGAAGATTACATGATCTGATGTATGCTTCGAAAAGGTCACTCTGACTTGGAATGGATTTAACTGCCAAATGAAATTTCCTTATTTGCTCGTCTCCTTCTTGCTTGAATTCCAGATGCTGGTGTGGAGCACCCACCTTGAGGCTGAGGCAGTCAGCATGAGGGAAGAAGGCAGCCAGTCAGGATACTGAAGGATACGAGTATGGCTTCGATTTCAGAGCTACCACCTCACCCCAGGCTGCCTAGCTTTGAATTTCTTTTCTGAAAAACAAAAAACAAAACAATAAGCAAATGAAACTCTTATTTGGTTAAATCATAGCAAGGAATATTTTGTTTATATTCCACTAAACTTATTTCTAACTGATTGTGATCGAATGCCAAGGCAGTAAGAAAGGGAAAATTCTATGCCCACCCCACCCTATCCCAAAGGAGTATTTAAATGAATGACTGAATGAGGGACAGATTTTGAATGGGAGTAGTGTGGTCTGTGTGTGTGTGTGTGTGTGTGTGTGTGTGTGTAGAGAGAGCGAGAGGGGGCGGGGGAACACATGGGACAGGAGAAAGAAAAGGAGGAGAGAGGAGAGGAAGAGAGAAGAGGGGAGTGGAGAGGAGTGGGGAGGAGAGAGGACAGGAGAGTGAAATCCAAAACATCAATTTTGGATAAGTTAAGTTTGAGATGTCTGAAAGATATCCACCCGGTGATGTTAACCAAACAGTTGTTCATATGACCCCGTCATTCAAAGAAGAGTCTGGAATAGAGATACAAATCTGGCAGTTGTTAGCATAGAGATGGTATTTAAAGTCATGTAAATGGTTGAGATTTCCCAGAGCAGGGAAATATAGAGATAAAGATGGCTAACTCCTGAGCTAACTCCTGAGCATTTCAACATTTAGAGGCAGAGAGGAGAAGAATTGATGTAAAAGAGACTAAGAAGAAATTGTCAGTGGGGATGATGGTGGGGGTGATGTCAAGAAAATGGATTTCCTAAGAGACAACATACAGAGTGGGAGGAAATTTTTGCAAGTTATTCATTCAACAAAGAATTGATATCTAGAATATACAAAGAACTCAAACAATACAGCAGCTTAAAATAAGTAACCTGATTAAAAAATAAGCAAATGAACCAAAGAGACATTTCTTAAAATAAGATATACAAACGACCGAAAAGTATATGGAAAATGCTCAACATCATTAATCATCAGGGAAATACAAATCAAACTGCAATGAGATATGATTGTAGCCAGTTAGAATGGCTATTATCAAAAGGACAAAAAATAATAAATGCTGGTGAGCGTCCAGAGTAAGCGGAACTTTCATACATTGTTGGTAGGAATGTAAATTAGTGTGACCATTGTGGAAAAGAGTATGAAGTTCCCTCAAAAAAAAGTGGAAATAGAAGTATCATATAATTCAGCAATCCCACTACTGGACATACATCGAAAGGGAATGAAGTAAGTATATTGAAGAGATGTCTGCATTTCATGTTCACTGCAGCTTATTCACAATAGCCAAGACAGGGAATCAGCCTGGGTGTTTGCGGACGGATGAATGGATAACAAAAATATATATGGAATAATGACACAAATGAAGTCCACTCATCTGCAGCAAATGTGGAAAATTGGGCACTGTGTTAAGTGAAATAAGCCAGAAAAAGAAAAACAAATGCTTCATGTTCTCACTTACAATGGAAGCTAAAAAAGTTGATCTTGTAGAAGTAGAGAGTAGAATAGTGGTTACCAAAGCCCGAAAGGGTTGGGGCAAGGAACACGGAGAGAGGATGCTTAATGGGAACAGGGTTACAGCTGGATCGGAGGAATAACTTCTAATGTTCTGTAGCACCACAGGACAGTTATGATTGACAAAAATAAATGACACATTTTAAAATAGTTAATAGAAAAAATGAGACTATTCCCAACATAAAGAAATGATAAATGTTCAAGGTGATAGATAAGCCAATTACCCTGAAGTGAGCATTCTACATTAGTACATGTATTGAAAATCACAACACACCCCATACACAATTATATGCCAACTAAACATTTTAAAATAATAACAAAAGAAAATAGGTGTTTCAAAGCCATCTTTCTTTTATAGCACACTGTGTTATGTACCAGCCATTTGCCACTTTTTATGTTGTGCCTTGGGAGAGTATTTCTCTTTTTGTGCGGAAGGAAGGATTTCCTTCTGTGATAAGACCTCCAGGCTCCCGGGTTTGGGCCACGCCTGTCCTCTGGAGTCCCCATTGCAGGCTGAGCACTTTACCTTGCAGCGATGATCCAGAAAGGTTGGCAATCATGATCTGTGCCCCGCTGAGTTCAGGGAGCAAAGAAAGAAAAGATGTTTAGAAAAAGTTGGTTTGGAAGAAGTGGAAAAGTTGGACAGTGTGCTCAATCCCAAATTGAAAGGCTCATTGAAAGCTGCAGAATGAGATGCATTATCTGACAAGAAAGGAGGCTTTTAAAGAATAATTTTGAGATTTGTAGATCACAGAGACTGGGAAAAGTCAGAAGGATGAAAGCAAAGACGGTGCAGAATCCAAGAACTCTCTTAAGTCAGCGTTCAGGAGGAGGGTGAGCTCTAACTAGTCACTAAGGCTTATATTGAGAGCCGAGCAGGAAAGGACAGTGTGTTCCCAGATCTGGGCTGAGCTCATGACGGCTGTGGAATGAAATAAAGAGGAAGGAGCTCGGAAACAAGCCTCATGCTGCCGCTCGGTCACGGCACAGTCTGAGGCTTGAGATTTCGTATTCTGGTTTTCGGCATGAGGTACTAATATGCTACTGTGCAGGCCTAGGTTGTGGGAGGGAAACAAAGTGCTGAGATAGAAGACCCACTACCTAATCCTTAATTAGCTCAAATATTCATTCCTGTTTGATATGCAATTAGTATATGCCAAATTCTGCAATACAGTGATTCAAAAGAAAAAAAGTATACCTGATTTCATAGAAACTCATACTCTAGCGGGCATGGTTGTATGTATGGGAATAACTAGAAAAAAATTCCTAGACCAAATAATTTTATACAACGATGAGCACTATGAAGAAACAGACATGGTGATGCGCTCTAGTTCTAGCTAGAGTCACCAAAGATATGGTGTTTAAATCAGCAGCATCATATCACCAACAAACTTGGTAAAAATGCAGATACTCAGGAGACATCCCATACCTACTCGTCAGAATCTGCATTTTTAACGAGATCTCCTCATGATTCCTTTAAAAGCTAAGATTTGAGATGCGCTGTGCTAGAGGGTTTGGGAAGGGAAATTGTTTAGGTGACATAGTTATGAAAGGTTTGACTGCAAAGGTGACATATGAGCTGAAGAACTGGGAATACAGCATTGTAGGCAGAGGGAAAGGGAAGTGCAAGATGATGGATGGGAATTAAATGTGTATTCAGAGCACAAAAAACACATTTCTTTCTTGTGGAAGACTCTCCTCTCCTTTCCTGGCTAGTCCGGACCAGCTGTCAGACCCCAGCCTAAAGTTCACATTCTCTGGGAGCCTTCCTTGACTCCCAAATAACTCCCTCCAATGCAACACCACGCTACCCTACCAGCTGTTTCTCTCCTCAACATGTCCGTGATCACAGGACTGAGCAGATGATCTGTACTTTTGTCTACTGACAATTTGGATAAAAGTGAGAAACCCAGAAAGATGATAGAGGCATGCTGCAAAGGCCGTTTATACACAACTTTGCTGAGGAGTTAGGCCAGTAACTTCTGAAACTTTCTGGCCTTAGCTCAGGGTAGGGGAACCCCACCTTGGGTGCCACCAGTCCTTGCACACTTCCTTCCTCTTGACCCTCAGTGCTCTGGAATATGTGGTCACTCTCCCTGGATATTTCCTTTTAGTTAGGGATGCAGGTTCCAGCAGAGGATGGGGGCTACCCGAGAGAATGTGCAATTGAATAAAGCACAATGCATTGTGCTAGATGCAGTTATGTAGTTGAGAACAAGTGACTGTTGGAGCTCAGAGAGAGGCTGGCTCCAAAGTCTAGGGATTTAGGGAGTTTCATTTACGCTAGCTATTGAGAGAGAAATAATTTTTTTTTTCCAAGCTGAAGAGGGTGGCGAAGAAGTGGTGGTAACTGGGTAATAATGGTGTGGAGGGGGTGATGGTGGTGGTGACATTGGTAGGTGATGGTCGTGGCAGTGGTTTTGGATTATAGTGGCGGTGGGTGATGTTGATGGTAGTGATGGTGGAGGGGGATGGTGGTGGTACACATGGTGGTAAAAATAAAGGAGATGGCTGTGGTAATGGTATTCACGGGGATAGTGAAGTATATTTCAGACACTGACCACAACCTATCCATAAGCATGAAGTCCTGAAAGATCTTATTAAGTCCAAACACTGGGAAACGTTCACTCAGTAGGGTGACCACAGATAAGAGGGACAGGTAGGTTGGGCCAGATGTAAGGGCCTTGTGGGCCAGGGTGGATCCATTTTCATTCAAGGTTTCAGTAGTGATGGACAGTTCACTTTGGTTTGCAGTAATAATTGGCTACACTGTAAGGGATGGAGTATCTCCTGTTATAATTGGCTCTCTTATTTCATAATTGTCCAGTTAGGCACCAATAGGGAAGGGTCAAATAAGTGTATGGGACCCACAAATCCATTTTTTTTTAACCCTGCATGCTTGGTCACAGTACTATTAAAATCACTCAAGAAAGACATTGAGTTATTCATGTGTTTCCATCTCCTTAATCATTTATTACTTCTTTTACTTATTCAAAATGTTTCTGGCTGAATGCTCCTAAAATTCAGTGCACAGTGTGTGCTGACTTCTCCAGGCTTCGAGGAGGTTAGAGTGTAGTGGACACAAAGGAGTAGTGCCTGGGGGCACACAGGACTGAGTCAGGGATCCTGAGTTCCCGTCCTGACTTTGCAGACTAGGACAGTGCTTTAACTTGTTCATTCGTCACTTTCTTCCCGAGTCCTTACTGACTTCATGGTGCTGTATTAAAGAATGCAAAACTAAGCAAAGTAGTTCTTGCCTTAAGAAGTAAAAAGTTTGCAATCTAGAGAAGAAACTTTTCTGGACCTCCGTATAGCTCATTTATGTTATTTATGTGCTCGCGTATAGGTGAGCAGGGAGAGATTGATCCGATGATACTTTTAAGGTTCTATAAGAATGTAACATTTTATGATGAAAGGATTCAAGATTTGTGGAGAGCACTTCCATTATAAATAAACCCAAGTCAAGCTCTTTATTTTATGCTAACTATGCTAGATGCTTTAAAAATTAAGTAAAAAAATTAAATTGTCTTATATACATGTATCAACTCTCCACAATGAATGTAATCGTAATGTATGCAAACATGTGCTAAAATTTTTTTAGTAATTAAATAATAAAAAATAATTACAGAAGTTTCTGCCTTTCATACTCATGTACACAGAGTGGGATTTCTTCAGTCCTTGTAGAAGATCCGGGGTCGATTTGCTATGAGGGGCTGTTGGTCGGTTTTCAGAGGTGAGTGTAGGGCTTGGTACCATCTGAGGAAACTTCAGGACCCCGAAAGACGTGGCTTGGGACACTTCATACAGTGAAAGACCTCGTGGTTCTGTATTCACGCTAGGCAATGTGGTTGGAGTGGCTGTGGGAACTTAAACTCTTTGACTTTCTGTGTAACCAAAATCTCAGCCCCCAAGTGTGTTGAAGTGACTTCTCTGACACAGCACTTGGAGCTCGGCTCCCTCCTGATGTCTGTTTTTCTTGCTCTCAGGAGAAGAAATGGCCTAAACAATCCTCACAGGCCAACAGTTGAAACAATATTTGTTTTGGTTTTGTTGTGCGCTTTCCCCATTGAAACGCGCATATTCTGAGGGGAAGGGAGATCCCCATTGTGCACGCTGGACTCATTTATGCTTACCAAATCAATTGTTTCAAGGAGAGACTTTATGTCCACGAAGGCTATAGAAAGCTTTACTGCCCTTTTCCTTTCTAACGGGAAGTTGCATTTTTCCAAAAGTAAACAAATGTGAACCCGGGAAGGTTTGTTTAGTTTCTGACGCTGACTTCAGGACCTGAGAATGGCGTCCGTGCTTGGCAAAAATGCCTTCTCCGGGATCCATCTGGGCCGAAATAGTCTCTGCCTAGGAGCCGGCCTTTGTGCTGGGTAAACATCCTCCTCTCACCAGCCCCTAGAAACTCCCTGCCAAAGCTCCTCCCCAGCTTTGCTTGCTTATCAGGAACATTCTAAGGCTGATGGCAACTTGGAAACATACTTTCGATGGGACACACATTTCTGGAGAGTGGCGCTCTGTGGAAAAAGCCTGAGGTTTGGAAATATCGGCGGGTGTGAAGACAATCTGATGTTCTTGGTGCTTGGACATTGGGTGAGCCCCCAGGGGAAGGGACTTCAAGGAGAGCGAGCGTTCCTACTGGGCCAGTCTGGTGGTGGAAGCGCTTCTAGGATGGAGCTCACAAAATCCTTCCACACGCCCTGAGAGGAAGGCTCTGCAAGCCTCAACTTTCAGATGAGGGAACGAAGGCGTAGGAAGGGTGAATAACTTGGCTCAGGTTGACACAGCTAGTCAAGTGACAGAGCCCTGCCCTCTCTGTCTTCTGGTTTGGAGATTTTAACTAGTGCAAGATCAATAGGTCCACTCCAGGAAGTTACAAAATATTTTAGGGAGTCTCACATGATTCAGGGGGACATGAGTGTAGGGCAGTTTACTACTGTAGGCTGAAGGATTGAGCAGGTAACATTTAAAGTTTTTAATGAATGTGCTCCATGTTGTACGTGTCTTGTTTCAGAAAGGATTTAAGGCAGCTGATATAAACCTGGG
This sequence comes from Hystrix cristata, assembly GCA_004026905.1. Classification (NCBI taxonomy): domain Eukaryota; kingdom Metazoa; phylum Chordata; class Mammalia; order Rodentia; family Hystricidae; genus Hystrix; species Hystrix cristata. Next base: position 125,823 of record PVJO010000696.1, read on the forward strand.
TAATGCGTGAGGAGCAGAGACAGTGAGGTCTAAGGGAACTGGGATGATTTTAAGAGCAGCAACTGTAGTTCCTTTGGAAGAATGAATAGGAATTAGATGAGTAAATAACATTTCAGATTTGTGGAATAAGAATTCTTTCTAGGAGGCTTAGAAGCTACTTCACAAAAATATTGTAAATATGCACAGTGACTTCCCTTGAGCTGTGATATTGTATTCTGTGAACTCTTAAATACTTTAAAGACAGTCGATGAACGTAAGTATGCAAAGAAACATTGGCCTGTGAAGGAATCCATCACCGAGAGGCACTGGGAAAGCTAGTAGATACTGAACCCGAGATTTTCCCACCCACCCCAGCCCACCCAGTCATTAACCAATTCTCCCCACATCTTAGGCTCACTCATTGTATCATGGCTTAGGTGTATATCTCTACTGTCTTTACGGACATTATCACTAGTCCTCACTACTGCTCTAATACAGTGAGAGCACCTCATCAATGCGTAGATCCACTTCACAGCTGGGAAAACAGACTGAGAAAGATTCAAAGTTTTGCTCCAGATATACAACTTCTTAATCATGGAGCCAAAAAATTGATGGAAGAAATAATCTTCCACGCCCAAGGGCTTCCATTCCAAGCCCTCATTCTACCACATACTCCTTGAAGCAGAGCGGAGACACCCCTTACAATTTAAGCTGATATTCTGGACTGGTTTAAGCTCCTTATGAGATGTTAACGGCTCTAAGTCCTGTGGTGGTACCTGAGAGAGACCTGACCACCTGGCTGCATTTTCTTTTCTTCAGCCTAACAGGTACATAGACCTCCGGCTTCCCTCATAGAACCCTCCTTTTGAAGTGTCTGTTTTCTTCATTCAGGAGAACAGATCAGCATCTCTCATGCAAGGCCTGGCTCTATGCCCATCGCACTTTTGCAATGAATTTAGCAACATCTGCTTTGCCCATTAAAGTGATTTTTCTCTTCCTGGCCCTGAGCCTGTATGCTTGCTGCAATTGATTACCAGCAATTTCCTTCCCAAACCAGAGGGTTCAGTGAACTCTAAATTGAATTGTTGCTCACCGGTCTCTTTTGGACCAATGTGTACATCTTACGTGCATGATGATGGAGTCACTCAGTTCCTTAATCTATAGGCTGATGACTCTGGTTAAACACAAGGAGGACCTGGCGGGTGCCATTTCCCATTTTTGCACACAGTGGTCTGGGGCTGTGGTCATCTCTGGGTTTCCCAATTCAGACCTAAGGTAGAGACAGGGGGTGAAGTCGTCTTGCTTACAGTAAGACTACTGAAGTGTGCAGCATTTCCTTTCCTTTAATTTTCAAATTGCTGCACTGCTGGCCTCAAGGTATAGTTGTGTGGAAGCTACCTAGATGGGATCTTAGAAAAATATCTGGCTCTAGAAGTAGCTTGTAAAGACCTCAGGAAGATGAGCACCATGGTATTTTGAAGTGACTGTAGGTCCCCCAAAGTGGTCTGAGCAACCTTTTCTTTAATAAACAAAAGCCAACAATGAGGCCTCGCCGGGATATGTGGCCTGCTGCTCCACTGTTTCTCTGATTGGTAGATTCCCAGTCATCCTTTGAGACCCCTACTGAGGTCAATGCCCAGGATGCCCGCCTATTTCCCATTCACCCCTGTATTCCTGATGCCTAACACAGTGAGTGCTCACAACCTGCCCCCAGTGAAGGGTGAGTGAAGCCTGCTGCTCGCCTTGTGAGAAGACTTGAGATTTGTTCTTTGCTCTGAGCTCTTCCTGAGGTGTCTCTCCTCCCCGATGAAGGACAGAAAGGAATCCGTGGTTATTTAGGGAAGTGGAACTCAGGACTCTCCTCCACCACGTAGTTCTAAAAAAATCAAAGAGACTCATTATTAACCAAATTGCTGCTGTTTATAAGAGGGGTTAATTTAAATCTAAGGGTCTAAAAATAAGACAGAGGTAATGTAAATGACTGAATCTAGTAGTGGTGGCATTTGCTTGGAATCATTTGAGTCATTGCGTTTTCTGTTGTTTTGAGAAGATATTCCCCATTTCCGCCACATCTGCTGATGGCAAAGCCACCTATATATCAGCAGCCTCTGCTGAAATGAGACTGCTAACACCCATCTTGCAGAACTGTGTCACAAACATCTTTAGCATTGAGCTTGAGGCGCTTTGTCATTGTAACTGAAAGAGCACTCTTGCACAGCATGACTATCGTGAGAAATGTTAGAAAAGAAGTGGGTCCCTCAAAGTATGACTTAGCTTGAAGTGGTGGGGTTCACATCTCTTGGCCAAGTAGATTCTAAGCTGAATCTCCAAAGCACTGAGGGAGTCTTAGGGTTTTTGGCGCCTAGAAAGGCCTTAGGTCTTTAATTCTTTGTTTAATCTTCATGTACTGACAGATAGCTCCTATTGAGGAAAAGGGCTATGAACGCCAAGGCCCTCCGAGGCTTAGCTGGGCTTCATGTGATGATATGTAGTTAGGGAAAAGACGTTTTGTATTTTTTCCCTAGCTTTGAGAATCTAACAGAGAAAAGGCTGTGAGAATGTTCAGATTCACTGCCCTTGTTCTTTACCATGCATTTCTCAGACACAAGGAAACAGAGCGCCCGCCCCTCCCCTTCCCTGCACCGAAACGAGACGGGCCGCGCTTGGTCATGCTGTTTCGGTTCTGCTGCTGGTCACTCTGGTAGCTGGGATGTAAAACATATCCTTCCCCTTTCCAGAGTTTCTGGCTCAAGCTGACCAGGACTCTTTTAGGAGAAATCCAACTAACTCCTCAGGCTTACGCTGAGTCCAACATTTTAGGTTGAACAAATTATCAAGAGTGCTACAGTTTATCTAGGGCGAATGAAAACTCGCCATTATCCCATCACCACCGTGGCCACCAAAGTGGCAGCTAATGATAAACGAATGCCTACCGTGTTCCAGGGACCGTGTGAACATTTGCACTTGATTTCACGAGATTCTCATCCAGCTTTTTGAGGTAGCTTTTATAATCTCATTTGACAAATGAAGAAACTGAGACTCTTGAAATTTAGTATTTTCCAGACAAGGCTTACTGAGAGTTTTGGGCACTAAGTGCTGTGGATGCAGCAGTAGATAAGATAGGTACAGTCTTTCTCTTAGGAAATTTACATTTAATTAATATTGTGGTATAATCAAGACTGGGACCTTGGTTGGTCTGATTCTGAGCTGGTCTTAAGCCCTATGTACAGTTCCTCGTAATCTGAGACACTTTCTGGGGACGCTCTTAGAAACCAGCCTGCCCTTCAGGGTATTGGTTAGGTACAATCTGAAAGGGATTTACCTTTCCAGGGATATGCTCCAGCGGAATATAAGCCTGTGTGAGCAGAGACCACGTCTGTCCTCTGCCAGGCAAACAGTTGTCCCCTAGTAGGCCTGTGTCGTTGTGAATGAGAGCTAACACTCACGTTTGGTTTGGTCTTCTGCCTAAAAATGGTTCCCCCGGGCTCCCAGTGAAAGCATATTGAACGCAAGTGCTGTGGCAGACTAGAGGAAGTGTCAGAGGCCTTCACATGTGGGCTTTAATTCTTCTTTTTTTCTCAGTTTTCACACGCCCCTGCACTTCCTGCTCTTTCCTGGGCCTGGAAGTGGAAGTACTGAAGTACTGAGACAAACTGTTCTTATGGTTTTTAGAGACTGGCCGAAACCAGGAAGGATGAAACGTCAGAAAACCAGCTTTTTCTGAGTGTTCTCTGTCTAAAACACAAGAGCTGGGTGCTGAGTCCCTTGGCCAGGTTTACATTCCTTTGGGCTCATTAGACTCAGCAAGGTTACTCAAGGACTTGATTTTAGCTGTGGTTTCACTGTTCAAAGGCAGACCAGTTAGTATTCTTTCAACTTTATTTTCCATCTTTAACTGAAAGGGTGGGTCTTTAATGGGAGACAAAGCTGATTTTTTTTTTTTTTTCCGAGACAGAGTTTTGCTATGTAGTTCAAGGTGGCCTTGAACTCACTATGTAGCCCTGGCTGGCCTTGAACTCTCAGTGATCCTCCTGCCTCAACTTCCTGAGAGCTGGGATTACAGTCATATGCCACCCCACCTGGCTCATTATTTCTTAATTCTAGATTGATTACACTCTGACTTGTTCAACAAATTTTTAGCAAGCATTTATATCTACATCCTTCAAGAAGAGCCTTTATGAAGCTTACATTCCAATGGAGGTAACAACATACATAAAAAAATTAAATATGCAGTATGTTAGATGGTGAAGTTGCTCTGGAGGAAACTAAAGTGGAGAACGGAGATGGGAAGTGTTTGGTTGGGTAGAAGCCTTGCTATTTCTTCCTGTTCTCATTAGGAAAGTCCTTGGGAAGAAGGGATCTTCGGGTGAAGATCTGGGGGAGTCGAGGGAGTTGTGTGGCTGTGGGGGGAATGGGCGATGGGCAGGAAGCACCAGGTGTGCATGTCCTGAGGCTGGGACCACCCAGTGTGCCTCAGGACCAGCAAGGTGGCCAGTAAGGCTGGAGCCCAGGCAGCACGAAGCAGAGAGGAAGGGTGACAGTCTGAGAGGAAGTGGGGTCAGATGTGTTATGGGGACTTGAGAACAGAGGAAGTCTTTCAGGCTGTTCTGTGACATGCAGAGCCTCTGGAAAGTTTTGAGCAGAGAAAGGATGTGATCTGATGGTTACATATAATTAAGTAGCTATAGTCCTAGAAGCACTGAGCCCTTCTCCTGGCTGGCCTGTATATGAGAAACAAGGGATGAAGGATGTGAGGTCTGACAGGGCCTCCTGCCCCATCATGGCAAAGCACTACAACAATTTCAGTGGAGGGCAATGAGCTCAGTGAGTGTCTGTGACTCCCTCAGACCATTAACCAAAACAGTGGAGTAGGCAGCAAGGTAGGCGAGGTAGCTCTAGAGTGCCTATTGGCTGTGTTCCCCCTGGAAGTTCAGCTCTTGCCTTTAGCTGCCCTCATTCTTTGGCTTGTGGCCCCATCCTCATGTCTTTAAAGCTGGCAATGTCACATTCCTGTCACCCTTTGTGCATTGTGAGTCTTTCTGATCTCAGCTGGGAAAGAGTCTCTAATTTAAAGGATTCATGTGATTAAATTGTGCCATCCAGATAACACAGAATGAACTTCCCTTCTCAGAGTTTACAACTTTAATCACTTTTGTAAGGTAACATATTCACAGATTCTAGGGATTTTGGTGTGAACATTTTTCAGAGATCATTATTCTACCCCAATTACTAGGCATGTAATAATTATTACATTTAAATATTGTAACAACTGTAAGGGAGAGAAATGTTATTCCTTTTTTGTGGGGGCAAGATTAAACAGTTAGCTCAGGTCAAGGAAATTTGGAAAAGACTAGGGTAACTTAAAACAAGTCAGTTTATTAACAGTAGGACTCAATGTCTTAAATTTAAATATGTTGTAGGTCTCCAAAAAGTATGGGTATAGGAGGGACTGGACAACATAGATATAGAATACAGCACTTATTCTGGGGTCCTTCTGGGCACTGAGTATAATTTTGATGGCTTAGTGATATGTTAACACACTTTGAAAAATTCTTCCCTAGACTGCAAGTCTTCCACAGGGCAGGGATCATCATTTTGTCATCTTTATACTTTCAAGTCCTAGCGAATGCCTTGCCTATTATAGATGCTGAATAAATATTTCATTTGTGAACTGAACTTTCTCCATTCCCCATGCCCTACTTTTGAATCTTTGAAGCACTTTTGATGCCTTTGTTTTATTTCTAATCAATTACGTACGTTATCGTACATCACTCATTGCCTTGGCTGGCGGGAATATTCAGATATATGGGATAATCCTTTACATTTTTCCAGAACTCGACACTCACAAAACATATTTATTCATATAAGCCTGAAATAACTCTGCAAGAGAGGTATTATCAACTCATGATATGGACAAAAAAATGCGCTAAGAGAAATTTTTAATTTATCTGATGTCACATGGCTGCTTCTAGTGGTCTCTTAGCTGAAAACCAGGAATTCTCATTTCATATTTGCATTAGTTTCCAGTGGCTGTGAGAACACCTCACCACAAACTTGATGGTCTAAAACATGGAATTTATTACCTAATCGATGAGGCTGGAAGCCTGACATCAGTTTCATGGGGGGATTCTGCAGTTCCTCTGGAGGTTGTGGAGGAGAATCCATTCTTAGCTCCCCTCAGTTTCTGGTGGCTGCTGATGGTCCTTGGCTGGAGGCTGTGCCACTCCAGTCTTCGAGGCCAGCATCTTCCAATCTGTCTATGCTGCGTTTTCACATCACTTTCTCCATGCGTCTCCTCTGCTCCACCTGTGCCAAGTGTCCCTCTAATAAGGATGCACGTAATGGCATTTAGGCCCGCCTGAATAATCCAGGACAAACTTCCCATCTCAGGATCCATAACTTATTCACATCTGTAAAAACCTCCTTTTTTTCCAGATAAAGTCACATTTACAAGTTCTAGGAATTAGGGTCAGATATTTTCAGGGGATCATTTTTCAGGCTTCTGCAATATTTAATGTTATCAACAACAACAACAAAACCCTCTTAGTTTTGTTATTTTGCTGGTGATAAAAGTAATTTAAGTTCCTTAGTGAAAAACATGTAATTGTATATAGAAACACTTAATTAGCCATTGGCATTTGTAGGTTTTGTTTGTTTTTTTTCCCTGTGACTAAATTTGCATGTGTGAATAAGGATCACCCACTTGGTCTTCTGTTCTCACTTCCTCTGGTCACTTCTTCTGACTACATTCCTGTCTGGAGGCCACTGTGGGCCCCTACGGCATTTACATTACATTACTTGTGAGGTCTGTTTTCCCTTACAACTTCAGCACGCGTATATATATATCAGAGGAATAGGAGGAGTCTTGTTATCTGGTTATCCTTGAACTTCCCTATCTATCACCCTGGAGTTTTAATTAATTCCCAGGTCCCAGAGATTTTCTCCCCATTCTAATCACTTTGATATCCTGGATTTACATTTTTCACACTTCTTCTAGGCAATCACAATAACTAGGCCGGAATGACAATAACCTCACTTCTCCATTTCCAGGCTCGCTTTCCTCCCGTGCAGATAGCTCCAATTATACTTAAACTCTGTATTGCAAATCCCCCAGCCCGTCGTTTCCGTCACATCAAGTAGAATAGCCTTAGTCTGCTGTTCATGCCAGTTGTACTGTGACCCCCCCCCAATTACCTGCTCCACTAGAATTCAACTTCTTCACTAAGTAGGCACAAGGGACTTTCTACCCTCTCATCACTTCCTAGTCTCTGTACTCTTGCTCAAGCATTTCCCTCTCTCTGGAATGTGTCTCACCCCTCCCCTCTTTTGGGGGATTCTTGAAACCCTACCCATCTTTCCCAGCTGATCTCAAATGCCATCTCAAATCTCCATGAAGTCTCTCTTGACCTTGCTCAGCAGGCATTGCTTATCCCTCCTTGGAGCGTCTTCTGCGGGACTTTGTACCTCCACTTATGGGCTTATCCCATTTTACGGTTATTTGTGTGCTTGTCTTTTCTTTCCTGTTAAAGTATACTCTCTTAGACGAGGGAGGAGGTCTCACTCTTGTTGCAGTTCCCTGGGCCCCAGCACACACCCAGTGCCTTCAGAGTGCTGGTCAGTTCTTGGCCAGGGTGTGAGCAGTCAGAACAGGGCTGTTCACTCAATAGGTGCTTAATACATGGTTGCTGGGTGGGTGAGCAAGCATCTCCCCACTGAGGAGGCAGTAGGAGCCCTCTGCCTCCATGTCAATGTGCGTCTTGGTTTTGACACGTGTTATCTCAGTGATTCACAAACCTGAGGGGTCGTTTTGTGCAGCCTTCTCTGTTTCATTGTATCACCTACATTATTATAGCCCTAATTTTTAACCGACTTGCTATTTTTACTTAGCTTTTCTTTGGGTATAAAATTCATGAAAAGCCTGAGTTTGATGTGATACACGGATTAAAAACAAACAAATTAGTTGAGCATCTTAAATATGCTAGTACGAGGTACGCACTTTGGAAAACCCTGCCTGGGACTCTGCTAGGACTTAAACCAGATCCTCTGGGCTGTTCTCTTTCCATGAGACAAAATCCCCTAGAAACACAGGACCGAAGCTGTGGTACTGCATGCTCCTCAGGCTGTGTGCCACACTCAGATTGCTCACCAGCATGTGGACGGTGCTCAGTGTACAGACTCATACCCACGCACGCACATACACCAACTCACGCATACACAATTCATGTTAATTTTTGTGGCTCTGTCAGTGTTTCAGTTTGCTTTTTATTTGCCTCCTCATGTTTTCCTCAGACTTCCTTTAATGAGGGGCTATGATTCATGCATTGGTGACTTAATCCTTGAATTCAGATGTGAATGGCACCTGGAGGTGGGGCCTTTGGGAAGTGATCCGGTGACATCACAGTGGGAGGTAGGGCCCCTGAGACGTGTTCGTGGCTTCATGAGAAAAAGAAGAGAGACCCAAGGTCTGTTTTGCCATATGATACCCTCTGCCATGTTACAATGCAGCGGAAATGCCCTCATCAGATGCCTCACTTATCCCGGCCCCTAGAATGTGAATTAAATAAACTTCTATTCTGTATAACAACCCAGTCTGGGGGATTTGGTGACAGCAACAGAAAATGAACTAAAACGAGAAGCCATGTTAGTTTTCCATGACCTGCAGACTTTGGCCACTGCAGCTGCTTTGTCGAGACAAGCCAGTCCGCCCCGGCTGGTCATTTGCTTTGTGACCTCTTCTGAGGGGGCGCCTGCGCTGCTCCATCAGATCACATCTGCTGCGGCTGGGAAGCCCGCCCCGCTGCACAGGGCTGGAGAGACGCTTAATTCCGCCCAGGCCTTTCCATACCTGCTATGGTCGGTCACGTGTGACTCTGTCTTTGCACATCTCTGAAGTGTCTTTACAGAAGAAAGAATTGCTCTGACATGATACCACAGGCAGGAAATGGGGGCCTGCCAGTGTTGCTCCAGGGGGGCAGAACTGCCTTTTCTCCTCCTCCTCCCAATCCTTGCCTTTTCCTTCAAAAAGAATGAGAACAGTAAAATTATTTCACTACTTTGTTCACTCCTCAGTGTCACTTCATGTTAGATCTGGGCTGGGACAAAAGCAGGCATTCGTAAGTTAGAGGTGGGTTTCAACAGAATTTCTTCAGTGGGGCGCTCACTGTGTCTCTGCCTGCATCGACAAAGCACGCTCTTCAACATGTTGACAGGTTGTAGGAGAGGCTGTCTGGTATCAGAGGTGAGCGCTCTCCGTGACGTCTTTTGCTTTCCCACCTCAAACATCAGTGGAGGAACGGAATGGGGAGGGAAGACAAGGTAGGAGCCGAGGACTCTAATGAGAAAGCCTTCCTTGAGTTTCCAGAGCAGAAGTGGAGTTGGAATCCCAAGCCCGTCCATCTTCTGTCATCCACAGAAGGACAAATAGTCCATTTTCTGACATTATTCCCGACAAGGAAATAATGGAGGGAAAACATCTTATCCCTGAACCTGATACGCAGTGGGCCTCCTTTCTGTTCACTATCCTGCATTCTGTGCACTCAAGCTCTTCCAGCCCACTGCTCTCCTTTATTAATGTGTGCGAAGTTTCCAATGCCGTGAGCTAGCAAAACAGAACAGACACATATGAAGTGACTTAAGATCATTATGAAGCTGTGAGTCCAAATGTGATGCTTAATGGAGCTCAAATTCTATCATCATGTTTACAAGGGGATTTCAAGCTACAGACAGGAGGCTGAGCTGAGAGGCCTGTGGCCTGCCTTTCAGCTTAGAGATTCTGTCATTTGGTGGTCTTTGATCTCACATCATAGATAGGGGATCTGTATGATTTACTGTTCAGATTTGGAAACTCTTGAGAGTGAAAGGTAATGCTATTAAAATTATGCCTGGACAGCAGGTGTAAATTAGGACTGTCCCTGGCGAATGGGGTACATTTCCCCCCTAATTAGAGTGCACAGCTTTGGCCCCAAGTTCTGTGAAAGTTGTAAGTTTTTATATTTTTCCAGCTTCCATGCATTTTGAATCATGTCAATTCTTTTCCACTTCAGCCCGTGACTCTTGTTATGTAGGCAAGGACCCTCTGAAAGGAGGGTTAAAGATGCATGGCCCAGTACATGTTATTTAACATGTCAGATATACAGAAAGAGACAGATGAAAGCCAGAGGCTGAGCCAGTCGCAGATCCAGATACTCTCGCAGCTCCCCACCTCATACCCTCCACCCATCGTGCCCTCCCTCTGCAGGCCTGCAGCCTCCATGACAACCAGCTGTGGAGGGAAGTAGAGGGCTGGGGGGAGGCCAACCAGATGCTCCTCCCAGAAATCCCAGGCCAAATTGGACATCTGTTCCTGGTCTCAATGGTTGGCTCTGATGTTCCAGACTCATGAGGATGGGGATTAAAGGGCCAGCTTTCATCACTGCAGTCCTCAGGAATCAAGTGGGTCTCTCCAGGGTCTCTGGGAGCCAGGATGCTATAGCAGGTAGCTTTGACTTTCTCAAGAGCACTTCCTTAATGGGGGACCGAAGTCTGGAGAGAGGCTCAGGAGCACAGACTGTGTGCTTACAAGAGCTTTGCAGATACTTAGGTGAAGAGGAAGGGGCTCTGGGTTTCTAATCGGTAGACCTGTCATTTCTTCTGCTGGAGAGAAACTTCAGTGTCCTCATCCAGAAAGTGGGGACAACCAATGTTCCCACCAAAGCCCGCCCACTGGCCAGAGTTGTCCAGAAGATAAAATGAGACGGTGGACTTGAAAGTAGCTTACAAACCACAAATCCCCATACAAATGCCAGGTGACATCATTAATGCAGATCTTCAGTTCCAGACCCTGAAATCGCAGATGAAAATCTGAGGTCTGAGAAGTTGAGAGTCTGGCTGAGTGTAGACAAGGAATGTCTAAGGCACATGTGTGATGGGGGAGGAGTTGGCTGAGCAAGGAAAATTTGCAAAAAATGGAAAACCAGGGACAAATCAAGGAGGCAAAAATATTTTCAAGGAATTTAATTTAAATCTGTGCTAGATGAGATGAGAAAGTGATTCTGTATTTATTTTTTCAAGTGACAGGATCCTTCACATCTTTTATTCCTCATCGTCATGGACACTTGACTGGAGTTGATTTCATCTGAATATTTTCCTCCTGGGGCTTTGGTGCTAGAGCTGATTATGCCGGTAATCCGGCAATGTCATTCTCTGCTTAGAAATGCTCCTTTGAGCCACCTGCCTGCCTTGCACCAACACAGGCCATTGGGGCGTCCATATTGGAGAAGGTTGATCTTAAGTAGAAAAAGGTGGTGAGGCAGCTTAGCAGAAGCTCACAGGCCAGGGTCTCCCTGGGAGAACCCCAGTGTCAGCTCCCCTGCCGTGGGCAAGTTACCTTTCTGTGCCTCAGTTTTCTCATCTGTAGAATGATTAGCATGAACAGTCCTCACATGATGTGAGACTTAAACTACTCAACACGAGTGGGGTGTGGCCGTGCACTCCAGTAACCCGAAGCACTCTAGGAATTGAGGCAGGAGGAGCATACACTCAGTCCCAGCCTGGACAATTTAGTGACCTAGTGAGACCCTATCTCAAAAGAAAACATAAGAAAAGACTGGGAATATAGCTCAGAGTCAGGGCCGAAGGGTTCAATTCCCACTTAGCTATTCCCCCTCGTAAAATTTAACATATATAAATCTATTTGGAAAATATTCAACTCCATTTATTTGATTATTAAATTAAAATAAATAAGGATATAATAGATGTAAGTGAGTGAGAGGCAGCAAGGAGTAGTAGAAAGAATGACAGACATGCGTTGGAATCCTGATTCCCCAATCTTTTTTGATCAGCAATTATGTTTTTCTAATTATAAAAGGCATATATGTTTATAGCAGAAAATTTAGAAAATACAGAAAGCCAGCAGGAAGTACAGACCAACCCTAATTTTACACATGGAGTTGGTTACAACCTTAGTATTGTTGGCAGTGGCGTTTGATTCAACGTCTGGTTCTGATGCTGTTGGATTTTTGGTTTTTTGGCTTTTATTATTCCTCTTCTCTTTGTATATCCCTTAGGAGATATTCAGGAATTATTTGAGGGCAAAGAACTGTGAATGTGCAGTAAATAATCTATTTTTTGACAATGATAAGACCCTTGATACATAACTCAGAGCCCTTAATCCAGGTATGTTTTACAGTGTCCTGTGCCTGACTTTCGGGAGCTCAGTTTTCTAGTGATACAGCATGCCAAACATTTAGATTGAAACTCATAAATTTCTTCTTCCAACTTCCTTGCTATAATTACTTGGCTGCTCACATTATTGTTGTCAATTGCCAAGTGTGGCCAGTGAGTGACAGGTAGATTATTTGTGCCTGGTGTGGGTCACACTTCTGCTTGGTCTGAGCATTTTTGTTTAATGCTCCATGAGCAGGCCATTGGTGGGTAGCATAGTAGAAGTAATAGGAGAAGTCTACTGGGCGATGATTTGGCAGCTTGAGGAAAGTTGTAAATTAGCCTGTCAGAAGGGAACTTTCTGGCAAACTCAGTGAACTAACACAAGGTGTGAGGTGGCCAGAGCTTGTAATAAACTAACTTTCTCTCTCCCTGGTGGTTTCCTCTTGTTGGTTTTTTGGTGAAGTGGTTAGACGTGTTAACTATCACCCAAACAGAATATGGACTGCTTCAGAATTGGGGGTGTAGAGCTGGCCAACAGTGGTAAAGAAGATGGGTACAAATGTGCAGACCTACCACTCTGAGCGGCATTCCATAGGTTTGGAGAATGATTGACAGCACAACTAAATCTATTTCTGGTTACTGTTCATGAGCAATAGCACAAACATATTTCCTTGTCATTTTAGTGACTTCGGTTGGGCTATTCCCAATACAGCCCTCTGCCTTCCCACCCATCCCCCCCTTTCAACTTCAAAGGAATAGAGGGCCTCTAATATGAAACCATGACACTGATATTAGAGAAACTTTAGGGAAGTTATCTCTCTTCTCTTGGTAGCCAAAATGGGCTTTGGTATGTATGGACAATCCAATTATATAAATTAATTTCTTTATCTTCCATGGTCATTGGAACAGCAATTCCTATTGACGTCAGAGCTAAAAATGCATCTATTTTTTCCCCTAAGGTCCCTGTCAATATGGTCAAGCACCTATTTTTGACCAAATATTATGATTCTCAGCCGAGCCAACACATATTACTTATTAAAACGCCACTTAATTTTTAAAAATGTCCCAGTTAGAATAATAAGTTATATGATTTCCCCACCCTCCTGCCATGATTGAAATCAGAGAGGAAATTTTCAGCACACTTTCTCTCTCATCATCTTCTTGAATCTTGAGGAGCCCATCCTGAGCTCTCACTGTTGGTGAATTCTCAGTCTGTTTTAAAACTTGTCATACCATGTGCTAAAAACCTTTCTTCACCAAATTTCAGGAGTCTCTTCTAGCTTTGCCAGTTCCATTATTTCAGATAGGCTATCCAAATACATTGTTCCATCAGAAATAGCCACATATGTACTATTCCACACCTACATTTCAACCACAGTTGACTCACCAGCCCAAGGACCCCATCGATTCTTAATTCTGAGGATCAGGTTATTTTTCTTGGCACAGACTCAAAACGTTGAGGCTAGAATTTAATGTTAAGCTGGGCTCCCTAGGTCGTGATTAAGATGGTTTAGTTACTGAAACACCGAAGGATATTGTCATAATACAGCAATTTCATTCAAAATGGCCTCATGTCCCAGGCCTTTATGACTTTATAAATCTTTAGTGCCTTTGAGGTGCGGTTGGGGTGGGGTGGGCAAGCTCATCAGAAATGGATGCCTTTGCTTACTTGTTTGATTAGTTAATCAGAAATGTTTGAAATGAAATGGGATTTTCTTGACAGCTAATTTGACATACTAGTAATTACTTCTAGATGTACAGAAACATTCAAAGGTTTTCATCAATCAACTATTTCTTGCTTAGGACATTTGTGGAAAAGTAATTTATACTTTGAATAAAGTATGCATACATATTGTATATTATATACAGAAAAGTATATAATTGAATTTTTAAGGAAGGGATGATTTTTATGCACTTCATAAATTTCTGTTATATAATTCCTCAGACTTTAACTTGCTTTTATAGAGGGGAAGACCTCAGTAAATAATTTCAAATTAAATCAGTGACTAATGGTTTTCAGTCTTGGCACCGTTGATATTTTGGGCTGGATTATTATTTGCTGTAGGGGCTGTCTTGTGCATGGTAGGGGTTAGTAGTATCTCTGACTTCTACCCAATAGATGTCAGTAACATACTGCCTCCCCTGGATATTGCCAAATATCTGTTTGGGAGAAAAATTGTCCCAGGTTGAAAAACACTCCTATAGAAAGACAAGAGAAAAGAAGTAGAGGGAGCACTGGGGATAGAACAGGCTATGAACTTCAACTCCTGTCTCATCATTCAATGGTGATGAGGAGTAATAGTTGGTTTGTTAAGAGAGATTTCTTCTCCACTGACTGTAGATCTCTCCTAAGTTTCTCCTTTTACAAATTTTTAAAAGCACCTTTGGCCTTAAGAATTAACTTCATATGGAAAGCGTGCAGAGTTCTAAAATGCTAAGTAGTTGATATTATTTTTCTTCAAGTAAAATAAATAATTCAAGAATGTGCTATGTCAGTTAGATTTTGCCACCCAAACCTGGGTGGTTGAAAAGGCATTTGTTACCATTCACGTGTTGTGTTGGCTGGGGTTCAGCTGATCTAGGCTGGATGTGGCTGGATTGCTCTGTGTCTCAATGTAGGTCTGTAGGTCAGTTGGGGCTACAGTAGCTGGCTAAGCTCTGCTCCCTTTGCATTCCTTTTATCATTGTCCTGGGACCAGTGGGCTACTCAGGACATGTTCGTCAAGCAGAAACATGTGAAGACTCTTGAGGCCTGGGCTCAGAACTAGCAAACCACCACTTTTGATTCATCCTAATGGCCAAAGCAAGTCATGTGGCTCAACCAAGTAATGGGAAGGAAGTTATACTCTGCCCCTGTAGAGAGAAGAACTGCAAAGTCATACGGAACAAAGCGCAGCAGTATGGGGAGGGGAAGAACTGTGGTCAATGACACAATCTCTCCTAGCTCTTGTTTTTAGAGCAATATTTTTGCTTTTATATAATTTCACATGAAGCTCCTTAATTTTGCTGGATACCTCTATAATGAGAGAATATAATCACAGGACCATTTCAAGAATGGAATCATCTGGAAGGGAGGAGTGAACTGAATGAACTCTTTGAAAATTTTTTTTAGCTCCAGTTAACCAGTCTTGTATGAATTAAGCAGCATTATATTTCTGTGGCTTTAGAAAATGGGAAAAGCTAGATGTGTCTGACATGGAGGCTGAGAGGAAGGGCATTTTCCGAGATGTTTGTGAGATTAAGATGCAAAAACACGGATTTTAAAGGATTGGCAGATTGCAGATGTGTTGGCCAGAGGAATGCTGAGTGAAAATCTCTGGAATGTTTTAGCAACCTTTTAAATTTATTGCCAGGAAATGTGTGCTGCTTGCCTCTGCTTCATCTTTTAAAAAGGTCTCTTGTAAATCCAGGCCAGCCTGGTCCAGGTAGGGAGTTTTGGAAGCAGTGATAGGTGAAAGGTATTCTCTGCAGCTGTGCTGAGCCCCAGCCTGACCAAACACCGTTAATATGTAACCCAAATCTGACCACTTCTTGTATGTTTACATTTGGTTTCAGTATTATTTTTAGCTGGTGAAAGAGCAGTTCAAAGTCATTTTTTTTCTTGGCACTTACCATAATCTCTCCAGGCTCAGTAGCAGAATGGCAATAAGTCATGTCAGGGGGATTTGGACTGGGTGGAATTAAAAATCGCTTACTAAGTACACATGTGTATGTGCTAAAGAAGGATAGGTCAGAGTGTGCACAGATAAAGCATTATCTCAGAAATCACATTTAATTATTTATGCTGAGACCCTAGATTTAGAGGAAGATGTTCTACATGTTCGGCACAATTCATCAAAAATGGATATGTACTGCTTACTGATAGGAAGGGCTCAAACACAATGAACCAATCAAAAACAAAATGCTGACAATAACAAGTGCTGGAGAGAACACAGCGTAATGAGAACTCTTGAATATTGCTGTATGGAATGTCAAATGGTTCACCTACTTTGGAAAACAGTTTTGGAATTTCTTATTAAGTTAAGCATGTGTTTACCATAGAACTCAGGAATCTCATTCCTTGGGAATGCCCACAAAAATTTGAAAATATGTTCACACAAAACCTCTACATGTGTGTGTGAAAATTTTAAACATTAAATTAAAGAAACTCTCTGTATGGAGGTTCATAATGGCTATATGCACAGTCACCAAATGGCCTTTAATTGGTGAATGGATAATCATTCCTAATTCTATATAGCAGAAAGTTACTCAGCAAGAATGGGAATGAACTATTGATAAATGAAATAACATGGTTGAACTCCAAATTCTTTATTTTAAGGGAAATAAATCAGACTGAAAGACTACAAACTATGATTCCATTCATATGATATTCCAAAAAAAAGGCAAGACTGTAGGGAAAAAGAACATATCAATAGTTGCCAGAGATTAGAGAAAGGGGCTGTCCTACAAACGAGTATACAGGAAACTTTGGGGGTGATAGAATTGCTCTGTCTTAATTTTGGTAGTGGTTAAATGATTGCATACATATAGGATGTGATAAAAAATACAGTGGATGTCTGAATTTAAAAAAAATGTTTTACAGTAACAGACACATTAATCCCTTTGTTAAAAATACTTCCCTTAGCTTCAAACATATTTATTCCATCATTCTTGCCACTTTCTGAAGCAATTCTGGAAGTTCTCTTTTGTGTCTTTAGTTGCACTGTCCTGGCTGACTGAATGTCCTGAACAGATTCAAAATATTTACCTTTCATGGTCATTTTGACTTTGGGGAAGAGTCAGAATTCACACAGTGCTAGATCTGGTGAATAAAGTAGATGAGGACACAGTACAGGTTTTTGCAAGCCTGACTTTCTGTTGGATGACACTTTGCAACAGCACTCATGGTATTTTTGATCAGATCTCATAAAGACACTAATGAAAGAAAACTTCCAGAACTGCTTCAGAAAGTGGCGGGAATAATAGGATAAGTGTGTTCAAAGCAATAGGAAGTATTTTCAGGGGATTAATTATGTCTTCTACTACAATTAAAAAAAATTAAATAATAGATACTATGTTTTAATCAGTCCTCGTATGTCAAAAGTCATAGTGCTCTCAAAAAGATGAATCTACACCCAAAGAAGCCTAACTTTCTAAAACATGTGTAGTACAGTGTCCCCTGGAATATCCCATTTTCACATTTGTTAATGTAAAATGCATGTTAGGACGATCACCCAACTCATGCCTTCTTTGGAAATGATGCCCTGCCCTGCCCTTCCCATTCCTGTTGAGAGGGTGGGCTTACACTATGCTCTTCTGGGTGCTTCTGCACGCAGACCCCACTTGGGGATGAGACCACAGGTGGACATCACCCTGAACTGGAACAGTAAGATTTTTTTTAAGAGTTTGTTCTAAGGGACATTGAAATCACAGTCCAAAGGGTGTAGATTTTGGCCTACAGATGTGTTTTGTTTGGCCTACATAGTGTTTAAAGAAATTCAATTAGTTGCCAACATTAAAAAAATGAGAAACTTCACATAAAAATCCAGACTTCTGGCTTCTCTTTAAGAAATGGGAGGATCCAGTCAAATGAACCCAAATTCCCTCTTGGAGAAAATTCCTGGGGCTGAGAGCCGTTGCCCTTTGCACGGGTGTGCGCTCTCTACCTGTGCAGCTGCCGCTACTCTGCAAGAACCAAGGCCAGAGGTGGCTCTACTTGTGTCATAGTTTTTTCATACAGGAGTGTTAAAGGAAATAAGAATTTCTCAGACTTTAATTTTTTGTCACAACTGGGAAAACAAAAGATAGATATGTTTTAGGAAAGATGGGAATAGGCATGTTATTTCACAAAAGCAATGACTCTCTGAGTGGTTTGTAAGGATTTGTAGTGTGTCTGTGTGGAAGGAACACATGAGGAACAAATGTGCATCTCTGCACTTAGCCTTGTTACCTTCCTGGCTTCTGCAGGCATTTGAGTTTGCACTGCCCTTCCAGCCGACTGGTTTTTGAGTAACAGAGTGCTAAGGTTGCATAAAATAGACACTGTAGGTGACCTATATCCACGTGCAAGCTAGTCACTGGAGAGGGGGTACTGGGAGCCTTACAAAGAAGCAAGTGTATAGAGATTTAAAAATTCTACGTGTGCATGTGCATATGTGTGTGGGTGTGAGAGACAGAAAGAGATAGAGAGAGATAGAGAGATAGAGAGAGAGACAGAGAGATAGAGAGAGAGACAGAGAGAGAGAGAAAGAGAGATTAAGAAAGATACAGATGTTCAAAGGAGGGAGTGCATCTTTTCCTAAATCACTCATAGTAAAGAAGGTGGGCTAATAGCCCAAGTCCCCCTTCAGTGCGTCCTATACTCTGCCATGCACACGCATCCTGGGGAGGAGTTTGTGAAAACACCTTTCTCATTTAGCAGGTCTAGTGTATATTTCTGAGATCCCAAGTAATAGCAATGGTGCTGCTCAGTGAAATGCACTGTCTGTGGCAAAGCCCCAAACTCTACAGTCTATGAAGAAATGGTCAAAAAGTGCCAGTCCAAATAGCTTTTTAATTACCTGCTTTCCACTGAGAAGTTCTTGGTAAAATTAGTTTTTTGAGGGTCACTTACCAAAGGATATCACTGTCCTCATACAAGTGGATGTTTAAAGGGTACTGGGGACTGGTGCTCAGAAAGAAGAATTTTGTGATTCATTGGCTGGCATCTTCCCGAGAGCAAGTGGGATTACCAGCCTGGCAAAGGGACTCTGCATACTCGTTGCTGGGCTCTGTGGCTTCAGCAAATTACCATGACTCTGCTTTCCCACCAGTCAGTCTGAGGTGAGTTTTTGACCTTGTGGGCTATTGTGAAAGATTTAATTAGCATTTTGAAAGCTTGCAAGATCTGTGGAGGAAAGGTACTTCAGAAGAACAAAGTAATTTATAGTCGCCATCATCACTTCGTTACTGGTTTAGCTGATACGCCAGACAACATGGTCCAAACGAAGCAGTCTCCACGATCTACAACTCCCGTGTGGATGAAAATATCACGATGACGAACATTACAGCTACTGTGGAAGAAGACAAATTGTGCTTCTTTTTCACAACTCTTGATATTTTTCAGGTGTCTACCACTTAAGATTTTAATATGGTAATTTTTTTTTTTTTTTTTTTTGGTACCGGGGATTGAACTCAGGGCCTTGTGCTTGGTAATTTTTTCATTTAAAGAAAGAAGACTCCTCTTTTATTGTCTCTTCCTTCTGAATATGGGTCACTGTGACATCTGTTCAAAACTTAGGTGGCTCTGGTTTGAAAGGAATGTTTTCTTGTCTTTCTTTCTCTAAATCAGTAGTCTAGGAAAGCGCTGTCCAGTAGCTACATAGGCACTTGAAAATTTCTAGCAGCTATATTAAAGAAAAGAAAATTAATCAGATAATTGATTTAAATAGTGTATTTTACTTAATTTAATACTTCCACAATATTTTGATATATAATTAATATGAGAATCATTAATGAGATGTTTTACTTTTTTGTAGTATCTTTCTTTCTTTCTTTCTTTATTTATTTTTGGTGCTGGGGATCGAACTCGGGGCCTTGTGCTTGCCAGGCAGGCACTCTAACCACTGAGCTAAATCCCCAGCCCCTGTAGTATCTTTAAAATTTGGCATGTTTTACATTTACAGCACATTTTAAATTAGACGCTAAATATTCACTAAGAAATACTTAGCCTGCATTCAGATTTCCTAAAGTTTATTGATGAAAAAGTAGATGCACATATTCTAATTTTTCCAAGAATACTTAAATTTTTTTCTAACTGAATTATCAGTTTTTAAATTTAAATGTCAACTATAAAATGAAATAACATTTTAAAACCACTTCTTTGGTCACACTGCTCATATTTGAGAAGCCCAACAGATACACGTGGCTTCTGACCATCTTGCAGTGGACAGTGCGGGGCTGGACCTGGAAGGACAGTGGATCTTATGAGGTTGCTGAAGTCCTCACCCCACCCCACCCCACCCCACATGGCAGTTTCTTCGAGGCCTTTGTCAATGGAACTGCTTCAGGGTAGATGGAGCCTGCCAACATGGTGGAAGACCTTCTCGTTGTTGATACTCATCATTTGCCTTCTACTATTTGGGATATTACTGCTTATGGTCCGTCTGTCTCTCAGAATGGCTCATATTCTTCAGAGGGACCTTGCAGAAATCCCAGTAGACTAAAACAGGATCCATCCACCCATTCAGTCTACTTAGCTGTTCAACAGATATTTATGAAGCAAGTTTCTATGCTCAGCCCTGCTTCTGGGGACTGCTTCAGCCATGAGAAAGATATCACTGTCCTTGTGAAAGCTGATGTCTAGAAGTGGCTGACATTAAATGTAACCATACAATGAATGAATGAATAGCAATATGATCTGCAAAGAAAAGTTCTGGTCTCTACAAGACCTTACGACTAGGGGACCTTACCCTTTTGGAGGCTAATAAATTTCCTTAAGAAGATATTTCTTTTGGGACCTGAAGGGGTTAGGCAGTAAGGTGGTGGGACAGAGGCCTGTTTAGCAGAGGAGAAAATGTGTTTAGGAAAGTGGCAGAAGAGTAGGGTGGCTAGAGTGTGTGAGCCAGGAAGTATGGCAAGAGGGGAGCCACATCTGAAGGGCCTCAGATGCCTCCAGGAGGAATTTAGCCTTTGTGCTCAGAGACTGGATCTCACGAAGGCTTTTTTTTTTTTTTTTAACTGTATTTATTTATTTAGTTTTTGTTTGTTTTAGTTTTTCGAGACAGGGTCTCACTTATGCAGTTCAGGATGGACTTGAACTCACTGTACAGCCCAGGCTGGCCTCAAACTTGCAGCAATCCTCCTGAATCAGCTTCCTGAGTGCTGTAATTTCATGTCGGCCACCATGCCTGGCACCAAAGTTTTTTTTTTTTAAACAATAATTTGATTGGATTTGGATTCCTAGTTTGGGTTTGACAAGATGGCATGTGGTTTCAGCTCTTGTGATTGTCGTTTTAAATTCAGCCCCAGTGGAAGATGACTGTGAAAGCAAAATGATACTTTTGTTTTATTGGCTCAGGGACAATGGACCCCAGAACTCTCTGAGAAAGACATACTTCATAAAGACTGAGGACAAAGGCAGGCTGAGAGCTTCCAAAGAATGACACAAAAAGCACAACAAATAAAACCCTGAGTATTCCACCTCAAATTTGAAGTGGGTCCACCTGAGTTTAAGGCCAATTATGAGTATACTATCATCCGTGGTACTTGCTATGGTTTGCATGTCTTCAGCAAAACTCAAGTTGAAATTTGGTCTCCATGATGAAATATTAAGAGAATGGAAGTGTGATCTAACTATGGTAACACGGAGGTGATTAGGGTTAGGTGAGCTCTTGAGGGTGGAACCCCCATGATTGCATTAAGAGGTTTATAAGAAGAGGAAGAGAGACCTGAGCTAGACGCTTGCTTTGTCCCACCACCTGATGCTCTAGGTGGCCTCGGGACTCTGCAGAGTTCCCAGCAGATGCAGCCCCTTGACGTCAGGCTTCCAGAACCTTGAGCTAAGTCTCTAATCTTTATAAATTACCCAGTCTGAGTATTCAGTGATAGTAACAGAAAATGGGCTAAGTCAGTCCTATCCCTAATAAAGATGACCTCTGCTGCTATTTACTGAGGGGCTATTGTTTTCCAGTTGTATATATGTGTGTGTATGTATGTGTGTGTATATATATGTGTGTATTTTAACTCACAAAAACTCTGTCTGCATATAGACATTATTATTCCCATTTCATTTGCTATGCAAGGAAAAGGAGTTTCATACAAGTTGCCCATGCTCGAGTTTAGGGAGGGGGGTCAGTATTGAAGCGCGCGGCTGACTTCAGAGCCCTGATGTGTCCTCCTCGCCAGACTGCTCGATCACTGGGCCAGGCGAGGGCGGCATCTGAGCGAGGGCGTAGGCAGGCCTTGATAAGAACGCCACCGGGCACTTCCGCGGCGGGAGTGGGGCCCAGGAGCGGTGTTTGGACAGTTGATGCTCACTGAGACTTCGGACAGACTCTTCCTCCAGATGTGGTCTCCAGCATGCGTCATTTCCAAGCGTCATGTGCATGATTCCATTCTTCTCCTGCCTTGGTCCTATCCAAGTTTTAGCATTTTCTTTGGCCGCCTTGCTTCTCCACAGGTGGGCTGCTCCATCCGCATCAGGCGAATGAAACTCGGCTCTGTTTCTGTAGTTTGTGCAACAGCCCAGCGGTCTCGGCTCCTGCGCCCAACCTTCTTCCTCTGGTGGGCTGGTGTGTATGGCAACCTCTCCTGACACAGGCTGGGTATGTGTGCCAAACCTACGGCGTGACAGAGGTGACAGAGAGGGTAAGGAAGGCCCCAGCACAAGGAGCTGTCACATGCACTTGTGCAACACGCCCTGCCAAGCACAAGTGATGACTGGGCCTTCTAATCCCTTCATCTTTAGCTCTGTTCTCAGAGGGAGGGAGTGTGTACCGCATCCCCACGGAAAGGAAGATAGCTGATTCGGAAGTTATGCAAAGCTTCATTCATTCCACAAGACATTCCCAAAGACCTAATGTAGCCCAGGAAAAGGATCTCAGTGCTAGGACACAGCATTTAAAAACAAGCAAGCAAACAAACCAAAAAATGCTATCCAAATGGAGCCTTTATCCTAATAGGGGGATAAGCAAAATAAGACATAAAATACGTAGTGTGTTTGATCATGACAAAAAATAAAATAGGAAAATGATATGAGAGTGTTCAGGGCAATTAGAAGGACAGCATTTGAACATAAAGAAAATCAGGGGAAATGAAATCTGGGGAGACAGAATTCCAGGCAGAGGAAACAATAAAAGCAAAAGTCCTGAGGCATGAATATGCCTGGAGTGTCCACGGGATGGCAGAGAGGCTGGATTGGATGGAGCTATGTGCAGTGGGAGACAGGGCTGGGGAGATAACTGGAGGCTTTACCGTGCTTCGAAGGCACTGTATAACTGGTGGCTTTTCCCCTAAATGAATGAAAAACTAATGGCGTTTTCCTAGTAGAGGAGTAGCAGTTTTCAAGTGTGGAAAATAGTGCAAGAATAGAAGCAGGACAAGCAGTCAGGAACATCGCAATCATGTATGTGAGTGATGTTGATGCTTGGACAGGGAGAGCAGGGATATGGGCAGAACAGGTGGAATTTTCCAGTATTTTGAGAATTTGCTGATGGATTACATAAAGAGAACAAATGAACTGAATTCATTTTTCCCTCCCTGGCTAACAGTTATTTTAACTGGTTTCAGGTACAGATAACAAGCTACCTTGGTCATTTATTTTATTTCTTATATTAGTTTAAATGATGTTTTAATTTTTCAAATTATATAAGTAACCCATCATCTTATCATTCCTATTAAAAAATCTTATAAAGCAAAATGAAAACTCCCCCTGTGTTCTCCTAAAGATCTCCTTTTCTGGAAAAGAGATAATTTCTATTGTTTGACTTTTTTCTACACATTTACATGTATGAAAAATTTGAGCTTTATTCCTCTACGAAAATGGGATCATATTGTCCACACTGCTTTTTGCCTAATATATCGTGAAGAGCCTTCCATGTTAGTACATTGAGACCCAATTAATTCTTTTAAACTGCCTAGGGAGCCCTCTAGAAATGTATCTGACTCATTCCATGCCTCTTTCTTAATCGCTGTCTAAATTAGAGAATCAAAGACAGACATCCACACACATACCCTCGGCGGAGTCTCTACTTCCAGAAAACATCCGCAGGATGGTAGAGTTCAGGGAATGAGTTTCTCAGGAAAAGCCACTCTGCTTAGAACATCTTTCATGCTCTGGAGGGGCTCACGGTTGCCTCAATCTTTTGGTTTGGAACAGCTTTTTCTCTGGAAAACTCTGGGCATTTTGTGCTCCTGGTTTCCCAATATCTCACTCCCTAACACTCCCTGGCTACTGAAAGCTAAAGAGCCCAGGGCAGGAGGTTGGCGGAGCATTAGACAGTAAGCAGATTCACCAAACTGAAAGGGAAACATCTGACTGACCAAGAGTAAGCAAAAGAGTTCTGTATATACCCTTTCCCCTAGTTGTTATAATAGTGCATCTATAGTTATTTATTGTAATTGCATGGATAATGCATGAACTCGTAGTATAATTATGCAATACCAAAAATTTAAATGATAATCACCAAAAGCTGCCACATAAAAACAGTATTCTGAGGTGCACAAGAGTATTAGCAATTTAAATTGTCTGTAACATATCTGGCTTACATGCATAGTCATCATAGGACAAGCTGCTGACTTTGCTAACATACCTCCTTCACTTCTGTGCATAAATATATCATCAGGCAGGTTGGAGGGAGCACAAACATATTCTATTGAAAAACCAGTTCCTGGGGTGTGCTTCCCAGTGCTGGGGTCTCCACATGTAGGAAGCAATGTTACAGTGGTAGAGGAAATCCAGTCAATCGACCATAGTTTCCAGCACTTGGGACAAAGCTCAAAATCGAGCTGCTGTCCTTTACTCTGCCCCCACACCCCCCACCTAACATAACCATGCTCCCTCTCCCGTTTGTTTACCCGTTTTCAATTAATGTCAGGGACCATGTCCCTCAGTTATCAAATCTGCGTGGCAGAGAGTGGGAGAGAATGGAAAGGGGAAGAAAGGTCTGTCCAGACGTTTTGGTACATCCAGGACAGAAGACATCCCTCGGGGAGTGGGAAGAGCTGGGCCTCAAGACACACTGGAGCCCAGATCTTCCCAGCACAGCCAGGCTGAGTTTGCCCGGGCACCCGGTACCATCTCTCACCGTGGAGTTGCTGGCTGGAGGCATGAGCCTGGAGGATGGACTCCACGCCTGTTGTGCTGGCTGCTGCATGACCTGTTCTGGCTGCTCTGTGGAGCTTGGTCCTTTAGCCTTTGGTGCAAATAATCAGGCTTATTATTACTTTTGAGGTAGGAGAAAGGCTTTCATTTTTATCTTTATGGCCAATGTTTATTAAACATAGGAATAGTGTTACACGATGGGATTTTAGAGGAATATTAGACAGAATCCTTTCTCCTCCCAGAACCCTCATAGTCTAGAGTTAGGGACAGAATGTGAGAGAGAAATGGCATTTCCAGCAAGCAGCAAGCCCTACATGAATAGGACAGAAGATAAATCTCAATGGTGGTGATTGGAAGGAGACATTACTGTATGCTACAGTGAACATGAGACAGTTTGGTGAAAGGGGTAGAATTTGGTGTGGGACTCAAAGGCAGCGCAGGGTTTAGAGAAACGGAGATGAGGGAGTGCCAGGCACTGAGGCAGTTGAAGTGAAGCCTCTAGGGTAGAGTGGAGTTGGGCAAGAAAGAAAGCTGATAAGTATTGCAAAGGAAGAATCGAAAAGCACAAATGGGCAGGGAAAATAGAGGAGAAACAAGAAACATTTCAAAGTTGTGAAGATAGGATCGCTGAAGAAACGCTACCATCGACAGAAGCAGGGATTTCCGGAAGGGTGACTATTTCGGGGGAAGTGACTTTAGGATCCGCTAAATGAAGGATGAGCGAATTGCCTGGCTCAAGAGAAGAGTCAGGGCTGGAGAAATGTGTCTGGAAGTCGCTTGCATGTGCATTAAATAGATACGACTGGCCCAGCTCTGCAAAGAGCAGCAGACACCACGGTCTGAGTCCTGCGAGTGCTCATGTCCAGTGAGAGGGAAGAGGAAGACACAGCCAAAGTCTCGCAGTGCTGCCCCACATGGTCTCAGTGTGGCTAAAAGACTCAGGACAGCGAAAGAAGAGACAGTCTGGAGAGTGGAGCGCGTTCCCTTCCTGACTGCCAAGAGAAGCCCACAGGCAGCGCCGAGTATCAGCCAGCTCACACGGCAGTTAACAGTCATGGGTGACTCTTGAGACTGCAGTTTGGCACTCGGCAGGGCAGCTCACCAGGTTTCCCTGGTGACGAAGCGATGCAGGGTGTGTAGACCAGGGCTTTTCAAGTGCGGTGGGCATTCTTATCACCTGGAGGAATTTTAGAAGATCCATCTCCCTCTGCCCCACACTAGACCTTGTGAGTGAAGGCTTTGGGTGACGGGCCTCGGAAACTTGAGTTTTCATGGGTGAGTTCAATGAAGCCAGCCCATGATCAGCATTTGTGAACAGCTGGTAGGTGATAAAAGGTGAGAAATAGGATTTCTGAAGGGGAGAGCAGGGCCAAGGAAGTTTCTTGGTAGTTTCTCCTTTTCTTCTTCTTTATTTTGAAGTAGAGGAGTCCCAACTGCTGTTTCCAGACCTTGAGGAAAATAAGCTGATTTAAAATATAAGTGAGATCAGAGACATTAGCCAGTCATGTATCCCCACAGGGAAAGCAGCTGTAGAAAGCAGGAGAGGGACATCCTAGCCTGGTGGGTGACGAGGTGCCTGGGAAGAGATGGCCAGGTGGTTGGAGGTGGAGATTAAAGGGCGCATTCAAGGAAATAAGATGATTTCTGCATTCTTAAACTGATTGATTCCAAACAAAGCTCTAAGTATTCTTGGAAAATTGATTCAGTTCACCTAAGAACCTTGCAGACGCCTCCTTAGGACTTTGTTGAGCAAGTTCCATGGCACTTTCGTCATGCCAGCTACCCGGGAAATGCAGGTTATGAAAGGATAGAATTATGAAATGACCTAAGATGTGAGGTTAAACATGAGCTTATCTTTTGAAAGTTTCTATTTCCCAGCTCCCAGGGAGATGCGCTCTGCGTGACACTTAGTGGTTCGATTTTCAGGAGACTGGAGCTAAAAGGAAGGATTCACCAAGCACCTGTTTGAGTTCTAGGCTGCATCCTGTAGAGTCACGCTTAGGGGCAGAAGGAAACACCCTGGGGACTGGGCCTCCAGAGCATGTTGAAAATGGGTTCTCAGCACTGTGGCAGGAAATAGCTGGTCGCCTGTCACACTTTTCTGCAGCTGGCCATCTGGGCTCTTTATGAAGCCTGGGTCTGAGTTCTCTTCCTCCTGCCTTCTTCTCCCCACTGAACAGGGTCCCTGCACAGTCTCACTGCCATTGCAGATTATCTTTGCGTTTTGCGATGCACGCACCTAGCATAAAAGTAATAAACTTAGTGGTTGAACTAGTAAATAGCCACTACTACAGTCCTTTGAAGTCTTAGTATGTGCATTTTATCTGGCATCTCTCTTTGGGATATACCTTTGCCAAACTGCTATTTTAACATCTGTTATAATTAAATATTTTTATGAGACAATACAAATATTAACATTACTATTCATTATATGCCGGCACTGTTGTCAATATTTTATTTATCTTTGTGCATCTAAACATCCAAACCATCCTGTGATGTAGTTTTTCTGATCCCCATTTTACAGATGAGGAAATTGAGGCTCAGAGAAGTAAGACAGGTTGCTCTAGAATCGCACAGCTAATGAGTGAGGGGTCAGGGATTTGAACCCACATCTGTCTGATACCAAAGCCAAAGTCCTTAACCCATAATTGATGAGCTATAAGGGGCAGCTGTTTTGGGAATTTACTCATTCAGACTGCTCCATGATTTTTCACTGCAGGACTGGCAAGGCATTCTTCAAGTAACCTCAGCTTAAATGCCTGCTCGGAGGACCTGGGGGCATCACTGTCAGTTGAGTGAGCCCTGGAAACCTGGAGCATCATTCGTGATCTTGCAGAACTGTAGAGGGAGGCTAAGGCTGACCCTGACACGAGACACACACGTCAGAGGCCGACGCTCAGGAAGATCATGTATTCATTCACTCATTCAACAGACAGTCCACATGTAGTGTGCCTTTGTGTGCCAAGGCAGTTTTTGTGTTGTGGAACAGAGATGCGGGAGTATCCAGTCTTAGGGGGGACACTCACAAGGAGACAGGACCATGTGGGGTGATCCACTCATAAGAGATGGACATCAAGATGAAGGTCCCACCTGAGATGGAGAGATGACCAGGAGGTATTAGTGCCTGTAAGCTGAAGTTTATCTCGGGACACAGGGAGAAGTCTGTGGGCTTTTGGGGATCAGGGTTAGAGAATGGCACTTGTCCATGATTCTAGTCTATGTGGGTGTTGGTGACTGCTGTGTCTTTCTTGCTCATGGAGAAAAATGAGAAGAGGGGAGTGTCTTTGACAGTCACATGGTGACACTGTGATTATTTGGTGCTGTGCCAGTGCAGAAAAAGAAAGAGAAACTCAACTCTGAGGATCAGTGTTTTTTTAATCTTTTTTTTTTTTTTTTTTTTTGTCCTGGGATGGAACTCAGGGGCTTTGTGCTGAGGTACATCTCTAACCCTTTTTGTTTTTTATTTTAAACAGGATCTTGCTACGTTGTTAAGTTGTCCAGGCTGACATAAGCTTGTGATCTTCCTGTCTCAGCCTCCCAGAGTGCTGGGCTTACAGGTGCCACCGCGCCCAGGCTGACTTGACTGAAGATCCTTCCCACAACTTGCTGGCTGAGTGATTTTAAGGAATATATTTACCACCTTGAACCTGAGTTTGTTTATTTATAAAGAGGGAGGTAAGAATTTCTACCTCACTGGGTTGTTGGGAAGATTAAGGAGACAATAAATGGAAAATGCTCAGCACTACTTCCAGTGAATGGTCAGGAGATGCTGCTACCTGAGGCATGGTCGGTGCTTACCAAGGGCCTGGCCCTGTTGTGCAGTAGTGGTTCTCAACTGTTGGGTGACTTTGCTCCCATAGGACGTGGGGCATTTTAGATTATCGTGACTAGGAGGGGAGTACTGCTGGCACTTAATGGGTGGAGACCAAGGGAGATGCTAAATGTCCTACAGTGTGTAGGATAGCATTCCACAACCAAAAGATTAGCTGGCCCAATTGTCTATAGTGCCAGCATTAGAAACTGTTCTGCATATATACTAATGCAAATAACCCTCGGAGGAACCCCATGTGATAGTATTATTGTTATTTTTCTGTCTAAGATTAGAGAGTATGAGAGATTAAATATCTTGGAAATTAAATGACTCACTCAAACACAAGTACTGGAAAATGCTGGGGTTTGAACCCTGGCCTCCTGCCCCAGAGTTTGGGCATCTAACCCATTGCCCTGGTTAAAAGAACTTCTGTGGGTGTGGCCCAAGGGCTGTGTGTGGGATACTGAGAGGCTTCCTCTGTCCCACACCAGCACTCCCCACATTGCAGGCAGCTCTGAAGGACTCAAAGAGCAAGTCAGAGATGCGCACTCCCGGGTTGCACCCCAGGTGACAGAGATGCAGCTGTGCTTAGGACTCAACGCCAGCCCTGAAGAAATGGTCCATGCACGGTTGCAACACTCAAAGTTTTCCAGAGCGCTTTCTGTATCTCAGAGTTGGACATAACTGTAGGGTATTCTGTAGGGAACAGAAGTTTAGCTGGCAGTCACACTGTCTCCCAGATCCCGTGTCTGTAGGTTTGGCCCCAGACTCTTGTTTCCATAGTGAGATGGGGCAACCGCAGGTGGCTGCCAGCCCTTCACCTCCAGTTCAGGATGGGACCCGTTCTGCCTTCCCTCCCCACACCTGCTCTCACACCTCAGGATGCTGTCCTTATTGCTGCCTCAACCTGCCAGTTACCCAGGCCCCAACCTAGACCCCTCTGGAGCCTGCCTTTCTTCCCTGTGTGGGCCATTTCCAAGTTCTTTAAGGTTCTCCTCTCATCACACTTCTCATGGTCACTGATGTTGTTGCCCCCGCAGCGCTTCCAGTTTAGTTCTCCCCTCAGGCTCGGACTATTGCAGTAACCTCCCACCTGGGCTGCATCCCTCAGCCCTTCCCTCCAGTGCTGCCAGCCAGTGAAATCATGGGAAGATCCCATTTTCCTTAGTTTATAGATTCTGATTCACTTGTGGGTGTTTATTGAGCCCTACTCCATGCAAGGCACCCTCCTGTTCATACAAAGACAACCATGACCCTGTCAAGACCCTTTCTTATTTGGTGGTTTCCAAGTCCCACACCTAGACCTCTCTGGACCATCACGCCTACCCTCCTTCCCCGTCCTTACATTTCTCTTCATAGCCTCACAGCTGTGTGCCTTATGTTGGCCCCTGATGTGCCCATTACCACCTCCACAGCTTCGTTATGCTCTACTCTACTCAAGGCATTACTCTCCATTAGCCTCATAACTAACTCCTAGTCATCCTTCAAAACCTATTTCAAATCTCATTTTCTCTGTGAATACCTCCCTGACCACCCCCGCCCAAGAAATTTCTCCTGTTGTCTGGTCTTACAGTGTCTAATGTTACCATTCTTTTTGGAACTGCTGCTTAACATGCACATATGGATTCATTTTTATGCATGTCCGGGAGGGGGAAAGAAGTTGCAATCTGGAACAGTGTATTGTAAAGAACTTAGTTCCTCTGGGTGGCACAGTAGACGTAGACATGACATGGGCATCAGTCTGCCGGTTGTAGTTTTAAATTCCTGTGGATGGATCTCTGAGTCCAGATCAGCAGGCTGTGCGCCCGGCTTACCCACTTGGACCAAGTGTTGCTTCCCAGAATGGCCCAAACCCACAGGGGCCTTAGTTAGTATCTGTTTGGCAATAATTTCAAGAATTCCAGAATCTGTCCTTCACTGATTCTTCCCAGAGTTCTGTGAGTTAAGGAGAAGGAGGAATAGTTTAACAGTAGCGAATGTTTATTAAGTGATTGCTATGTGACGGGCATTTCGCTAAGTGCTTTGCATGCTTTATCTTGTTCAGTTCTCAGTAATCACATACCACGGGGACTGCTACAGCAACTGGATTTTACATGTGAAGACACGGAGGCTAAGAGAGGTGCAGTGACTTGCCGAGTTCACACAGCTGGTGGCGAGTGTGGGCAGGGGAGCTCAGGTCTGTCTGTTTCCACTCATAGCTCTTAAGCCTTCTGGGCATACAAGGGTTGGCTGTAAAATATATCAAGGTTGTCTGAGGCTTTCCATTTTCCAAATGGACCCTGGAACGTATAGCCTTTGCCGCCTGAAAATTGTTATATTGAAATGAGGCTCATTTTAGGAATGACATCATTCCAGCTGAAAAGTCATTTAGTTACATTCAGTAAAAGAAGCTTTAAAATTATGGCTAGTTGGTTATGACCTTATTCTATGCTGAAGGCCTGCTCTGGACGACTGATAAGATAATGTGCAAAAGGGCGTGCGCAGTACAATGTTTTCTAGGAAAACTAGAGGGTGAAAGGCTTCTGGAGACATTTCACACTGGAAGTAAATAATCCTGTCAGTTGTATTTCACGGCAGATAAGGAAATCTTGTCTTCTGGGGATATGCTCCTCGCCCCTTGTTGACAGTTTTTCACAATCCAGGTGGCCTGAAATGTCTGATGTTGGAAATACTCAGCATTTCAGATTCCCACTGACACGAAGGGTGAGAAATGTCTCCTGGTCTCCTCAGGCACAGACTCACGTGGTCTGGAGAGATGGAATTGAATCCGTGGCCAGAGCCCTGGGTTTTCACTGAAAAGCCAATGTGGTACGGACAGCTGCTGCATAATTTTTTAAATTTGCCATTATTTTGGTTTATAAAAAACCCTGCATTTTTAGAACATAACTGAGATGAAGTGAGCCAACCTTTTGATCCAGAAAATAATTCAGGAATGTGCTGGGTGCAGTGACTCACCCCTGTAATCCCATCTACTTGAGAGGCTGAAGCAGAGAGATTGCAAGTTCCAGGCAGTCTAGGTAAATTAGTGAGATCCTGTCTCAAAATGAAATATTTTAAAAAGAGATGGGTATGTAGCTCAGTGGTGGAGTACTTGCTAAGCATGCATAAGGCCCTGGTTCAATTCCCAGTACTGCAAAAGGGAAAAAAAAAAAAGGATCTTGGTAATTCTAATATGTCTTTAATTTGCAGGCAGTTATAATTTTTACATCAGTTCTTACTAAAATAATAGTACAGATATTCATAGTGAAACTTATTGAAGGTGGAAAATCACTTAGGGAATCACTAGTGGTAAGGAGAATAATAAAAAATCAATCTGTTTGAAAAATCTCCAATATTTAAATCTTACTAGTCTTTCAAAATGCAGTTTCTCCTTAAAGAATCAAATCGCTTTCGTTCCTTTTAATGTTGTTATTTTAACATTGAGTAAACCTTATATTTTCACAGTTAAGTAGTTAGAATTGTGTTAGAAGAATGTAATTTGGGTTATATTCCTTTCAGAAATTATTAAGGTAAAAATATTTTTAAAAAGATACTAGACTTAAAAAAAAAAAAGGGGCTGGGGATTTAGCTCAGTGATTAGAATGCTTGCCTTGCAAGCACAAGGCCCTGAGTTCAATCCCCGGCACCACCAAAAAAAAAAAAAAAAAAAAAAAGATACTAGACTTGATGAGAGATTAAATATTTCTTCAGTTCCTCAGAAGATGAGAACAATAAAACAGAACACTATTCTTCCCTGGTTTAGGTTCAGTGTTAAATAGTATTTCATTTCTACTTTGTTGTTTGCTGTTCAATACAAGGACATGATGTATTTTGGATTATGTGACATAAGATCTGTACCAATTAAGAATTACACTTCATTTCTAATAACAGAGCTCTAGCCATAGGTAAGGTTTAATTTTCCTAAATAAAATCCCCAAGATAAAGCAGTCTTGGTTTAGTATATTAACTCTACAAGATTATCAGGACCAGGCTTGTTCTATCTTTCCGCTTACTACCCTCAGTTTGTGACTTTGATTGTTAAGGACGCCTCTTGATCTGAGAGGGCTGCTACACCTCCAATCATTACATTTGAATTCTAGTCCTGAAATTGGAAGGACTGCATGAAAGACTCATTAATAATTTAATAACTTGTGCTTGTATGCCACTGGCAGTTACCAGCTAATATGGGATGTCTTGGTTACTTTCCCCCTTGCTGAGACAAAATACTCAACACCCAAAGTTAAAGGAGGGAAGGTTTATTTTGGCTCAGTTTGTAGAGAAGTTAGCTCATAGTTGGCTGGCTCCAAGGCAGTGTGGTATGGCAGAGGAGAAACAGTCCAAGGCATGGCAGGCAGAAAAGCATTGAAGCATCAGGCAGGGAGCCTGCCCTCTTTCTGTCCCTTCCAGGCTACAATCCTGTTGATTGGTGCCACCTACATCCAGGGTGGGGGTTCCATTATCCATACCCAGAACTATAGTAAACCAATTTAATTATCACACACCCTTAATCCCAGTATCACATACTATAATCCAGCATCACATACTCATGACCCAGTCACCTCCCCAAAATCCCAATATGAAACTTTGGAGGGACATCTTGATACAAGCTGTAACATGTGATATGGTATAATGGGATGGAATGGAATGGAAATTTTCAGCTAGGAATATTGCTCAAGACTCTATTAATAAGGAATAGAGAAAGAATAGATCATTATCAGCCATGTCTGTCATAGGTCTGTGTTTCAGTCTGACTAGAGCAGATGCTGCTTTAGCAACAAAGTAAATCCCACAACCTAGTGAATTGATGCACGAGATCGTCTTACTCGCTCACATGGAGCTTGACGGAAGTCCAGCAGCTCCCCATTTAGTGCTCTTTAAGTCACAGCCACTGCCTTTTGTGGTTCTTTCTTCTCAGCAGGTGGCTCCAAGGATTCTAATGTGAAAGAAACTATGGTGGGGAGCAATTCACTTTTGAATTCTCCCTACTCGCTCCGAGTAGCTATCTGTCATCTCTCTTTTCCCCTTGTCCCATCTTCAAATAAATTATCTTCCTTTATTTAAATCCGAAAAGAAGCTATGGCGGGAGGTCATCACAAGGGCTCTGCACTGCTTGGTTTGGAAGTGACGCGTAGCACTTTAGAAACTAGTCTCACGGCCCTCCCAAGCTGCAGTGGGACTAGCAAGTTTCGTCTTCCTTCTGCCCAAGTGGACCATGCAGTGACGGCTTTTCTGTTTGCAACTGAATTTCATTCCCTAAGTGGGCCAGCTGGATGAACTATAACTAAGAAACACGATGTTCTGCGGGCTCTTTACCACGTGGTTACTGTGTGCCAGGACAGATGTCAGATAGTCGGGGAACAGACAGGGAAAGTACACCGCACCAATCCCCTTCCAAGGAATGTGCTGCTTAATAAAGACTGTGCAAGCCTGCCCGGAGGACTGTAAGGGCAGCAGCAAGAGGGCACGCTAGGAGCTGTGGGGACTGCAGGCTGGGCGGAGTTCTGCAAGTCAGTGACCAGGGAAGGGTCTTTGGAGAGGTGATTTTTTACCTGGGTCTGAATGATTGCTGGAGTTGACCTAGGTGATGTGGTCCAGTCAACAGTGTCTTTCTCCCTCAGGGACTTTTCTGAATTGGTAGGAATGTCAGGTGACCAGCTGAATGCTGGAGTGTCTAGAAATTTGATCTTGGACAAGCGTTTTTCCTCTGCATGAGGAGTGAGTTGTTCAAAATAGTCTCTATTGTCTCTTTCACCCCTAATAGTCTATGGTTCTCCAATTTGTGTTTTTTTTTTTTTTGGTTCTCCAATTCTTAAACCAAACCCTGGAGCCTAATGATGTAACTGTAGAATGTGCAGACAATACAACTTTCAAAATGAAAGTACAGTCAATATTCACTGAAATACACTTGGAAAATCTAGAAAAGTAGAAAAAAAATCTAAATCTCAGGCAATATTCACTGTCAATCATTCATTTTATTACGGTTTTTTTCCCCATAATTTTTCTTGCACAGGTAGAAAGATTTTTGCTCTGTTTTGTTCTGAACATAGTTACCAAGCTATAGGTATAAAAATAAAGCTAACGTTCTTTTTGGAGGGGAGGGGCGCTGGGGATCGAACTCAGGGCCTTGTGCTTGCTAGGCAAATGCTCTACCACTGAGCTAAATCCCCAACCCCGAGGCTAGCATCCTTTATAGTGTTCTTTATTCTCTAAATTTACTATCCCAAGTATTTTTTCATGTTATGTTAAATTATTTAAAACACTAGAAAATATGATAAACATAATATTTGGGTCCATTTGTATATCTCTTTCTAATGACCTATTTAAAGTCCCATGTGCTAGTGAAACTTAGTAAAAATGAAATAGCACTGTAGTAGTTTATCATCTTGTGATAGCAGGCATTTGGGTGGCTTTTGTTGTAGTCCATTCATTTAAAAAAAGGTAGAGGTTCTATTTGTTGGACACTAACTGTATGGCAGCAACCATAGCAAGTGCTTTGTAGAGATGGTTTCCTCATCAATCTCAAGAGCAGATATTATCGCCCCCATTTTGCAGATGAGAAAACAGTGACACAGAGAGACAATCTTGTCTCATAATGAATAAGTGGCTGAATCGGGATGGACATTTAGTTTCTGCACTGTCAGAGTCTACGTAATGCCTATGTGGCCTTTTCTCTATGGCCAGACAGAAACTGAATTTAAGCAAACTTAAGCATCCAGAGACAGTTCCTGCTCCTGGTAAGGAAGGGCCTGCCTCAGCCCCTGACTTTCTCTTGCTCACCAGGCCTTGGTCTCTTCTATGCAGCTTTCCTACAGAAGCCTCTTATCAGGCTCTCTCCCTGTGTCCGTGCTGCAGCTCCTGGGGCTCCTCATAGCCACAACTCAGGAGGCAGGAGCTTTCCTTACAAACGGCCAGTGGAAGTCTAAGGTAGAGTTTCATGGCCTGGCTTTCCATACAGTTATCCTGGGACCAGTCATAGCGGTGGGGGCCAGACTATTGAGAGGGATCAAGCCTCTGTCACATGACTGCCCTTTGAGCTGGTGAGAGACAGGGTGGAACTTTTTCAATTCTGCTGTGATTTCCTAGACTGAGGAGAATGAGTGTTTTCCAGTAGAGAACTGGGACATTTTTATCAAAAGAAGGGAGACTGGAAGTTAGGAGGGCAAAAGCCAATCGCTTCCCTCCACTTTGCCTCACTACACCGTCTCTTCATGAAATTTTTCTTCCTTTTCCAAAAGTGCTTACACTTTGCCATCTGGTGTTACCTCCCAAGAACAGTTCACTTATGTCTTAGAAAGATAAATACACAGCCAATTTGCAGATTATACCTTCCTTAGTTCTGCTATGAATTATATGACTTGTTTTTGGCAAAGCCTGAAGTTAAAGCTGGCTTCCTCCTCACCCCCATCAACTCAATGAATGAGTGGCATTCACTGAGTTGCTATGTCTGAGGGTGTGTTGGCCCACCTGAAGGGGGCAGCTAAATTTATGAGAAGAATTGCAACTTTCTAAATCGGTCCAAGTGTCAAAGCCAAGGTGAGGAGCCTACGGGCAAGTAGAATTTTTGTTTCTTTGCTATCAAACCTCGGCCAAACCTTCATTTATTGGCATTTATAAAATTTGTCAATCTGGAGGAAACCCATTATGGTCATTTTAGTAGTGTTAAAATTTCAAATTTTTCTTGGTGTCTCCCCATGTGGTTTGAAAATAGCTTAATGTATAAAATTCTGCCAAAAACTGATAAAAGAGATTAAACAGAAAACACAAAACCAGAAATCAAGAAGTCTGGGTTTTAGGCTCAACTCTGACCCTCACCAGCAGGGTGATCTTGGGCTGGTTGCTTGATGCCTCTGGTTCTTAGATTCCTCCTTATAAATTAAGAATTTGGTTTATATGGATTATTAAGTGTTGGGGTACCATGTACCTGCTTAAGTATTCCATATGTGTCTATCAGATACAGCAGGGAACTGTATCCAGGGAGGATCTTTGGAACCATTTACTAGAGTTGAGTTAGTCTCAGGTCAAATTTGCAATCTCGTCATTTCAAATCTTTTTTGGAGTTTTTAGTCTTGCTTGTATTTTGTCTGCTCAGTATTATTCTTTTTTCTGTGTTGTGGTTGACTACAGGTTTATTTCAATCATCCAAGAATGTCCAGTTAATTTTATTTGGGGTGCTTTTAAAAGATTCAAGCTTTTAGTTAATATAACTGAAAAGATTACACGGGTTGGGAATTCATGATTCAAATAATTCATTGAATAAAACTCTTACATTTTGAGCATATTCTGAAGACTTGGGAACCTCTTGGTCAAGGAGCCTGGTGCTTGTTCTGTTTTTAGCTGGTTTTCTATATAGGGTTTGTTGATTCTTTATGATTTTGGGAGTGAAGTCAAACAGGATTTTCTGCTGTTTCCTAAACTCGAAGCATTTTGAAAATCTTGTTTACCAGGAAATTGAATGTGGTCTTTTCATGTGTATTTATTCATTCATCATTTATTGAGTTCTTATTACCTACTGGGTGCTGTGAAGGGAATAAAGTTACTTATACACATGTAAATAGCTGTGGCAGAAGAGGGCTTTTTCTAAAGTGGAGCAGGTATAGTGTGAACTAATTTTTTAAAGGCCGATTCAATAAAACACAATTCCATTTGTCACTTCGAACGTCCCTGTTTCTTAAATCCTTTTATACTTGAATTTTTTTATATTTATATAACTCACCTAACACAAAATTCACCATTTTAAAGTATATACTTCTGAGGTTCTTAGTTTACTCACTAAATTAATTTAGTTTGTGCAGTCATCACCACTAACTCTAGAACATTTTGACCACTCTAGGAAGAAAACCCACATACACTAACAGTTGGTTCTGATCCCTGCCCTCCTATACCTGTCTTGACAGCACTAAACTCCTTTTGACTCTATGAATTTACATGTCCTGGACATTTCTAGGAATGTTTAGCATCTAATATATGATACATTGTGACCAACTTCTTTTACTTCACATATTGTTTTCCATATGTATCTGCATTGTAGCAGGTAATAGTACTTAATTCCTTTTCATTGCCAAATAATATTCCATTGTATGAGTGTATATTTACTTATCCATTCATCAGTTGCAGGACTACTGGGTTGTGTCTATGTTTTGCTACCATATACAACGTTGCTATGAACGTTTGTGTACAAGTTTTTATGTGAACATATGTTTTCAGTTCTTTGGGGTATAGACCCAGGAGTACAACTGCTGAGTTATTTGATAAATCTGTGTTTAACTTTTTGAGGAACTACCACGGTGTTTTTCCAAAGTTGCTATATCATTTTGCATTCCCACCAAAAAAAGTATTTCTAACTTCCGAAGTTATTTGTAACCTCCCTAGGACTTAGGTTAGTAGTTTTCCTGGTTTGTCGATGAAGACACGTAGTTGGCAAATGCTCTCAGGGGCAGACTGTAGGTTTAATGATTTATTCAGCATCGCTGAGCCCCATGCTTTGTCCTCAGCATTGTTGCTAGCTCTCTGAACACCCAATCTTGAGGCTTCTTTCAGAACCTTTAAAAATGGGAAAGAATCCCAGATGCATGGCTTGATTTAGGTGCAAATTTCTCAGAATCTAAAGATGGACTGAATCAAATATTTGTACTAGACATGTACTGGATGGTGATCCTTAAGTGTAGATCCAACGTCTTATTTTCCATAATAAATTCTCAATTCATATTTTATTATTTTCTTTATGGGGGAAAAATGGTGTGAGCTTTTGGCATTTCCTACTTTTCCAAGACAAACGATTTTATAGAGAAATCGTCTAATCCCACAAAATTGGGAATAAGTAGGTAATATAAGCTGAGAAAGGACCATAGTCCTGAGAATTCGTGTGGCCCCTCACTGGCTGCAGAGCCACCGTGTCTGTGGCTGCATCTCACTGACCTCCCCGTGAGGGCGGCCAGCCAGGCACACATTGTCTCCACTCCATCGATGACAGCTTCAGAGAAGCAGAGTGATTTGTCCCTGATCACACAAATGAGCCAGAAAGGACTCGTAGCTAAAGTAGTCATTCCCAAATCCTGTTCCTTGGACTGGTACTAATGTGGGACAGGACTTCCACTGACGCATGAGGAAATGAGAAAAGTAGGGCAGGATATGAGGTTTTCACATCACTAAAGTTATTCAGTTTTAAGAACTGTTATTCTGAAATTAAATCGCTCTTAATTTTTATGTTGGTAAAATGTCATTTTGCTTTTTCAAGATGTGATGATAGCAGATAATAACTTTCCATATTTTAATTTTTATTTGGTAAAACAAATTCTTGGCAGTCTTAATTTTTTTTTTAGGTTTAATTTTTAAAGGGTGATTGTCTTTTAACTTATCCATGACATTTGCTTCAGAAGGGTCAACATGGTCCAAGCTTTCCCAGCTAATTATGCTGCAGTTTCTTCCTGCACACTCTGGCCTTGGTAAAGCAGAAATCGTACTCTCTTACAGCCATGGCCCATGTCACATGCAGCCATGATGTCCAATGTCAAAGATGATTTTTAGCTAAACCATCTCAGCTATTGTGTTTCTCAGAGTCAGACGCTAGTGGGAAAACATGGGGCCATGCAGGCAGAGTGACTTACCCACTCCTTCAGTTTGTAATTGTGAGTAAATACACCTTACTGTTCAGTTCATTAATTATTCTTGTGATTTTTTTGAGAGGGGTGCTGGGGGTTGAGTATGACAGTTCCAGCCAAGTGCAGTTAACTTTTCTCGGAAAGGGTAGGGCAGGCATTCATTTTATGCATGGTTCTCTCTCTGGTAGGAAGCCAGGCTCAACCCAGACAGGTCAATTAACTTGCCCACATCACATACCAATGAGAGGAACTAAGAAGTGGAAAGACTTCTCCTAAATATTACTCAACTTCAAAATGTAATGGTGGGACCCACATGCAAATCACCAATGGAAAAGTCCACCAGACTCTTGAGAAGAATTGAACAAAAGACGCAGTGGGATGAAAGTGCTCTCCAGACCTCCTGGTGGCCCTGCATTTTCGGGTGAGGGGAGGCTTGCTGCGTGGCAGGGTAGCCCCTCCCTTGGGGGGACATTCATAAGAGCTAGGTAGCAAGGGGTGAGATATGCAAATGAGTCTGAAAAACGTGCAAATTAAATTCCATTCTGTAATGTAGGGCTTCGGATTTCATTTATTGTAAGGAATTGTAAATATACCAGAGAGGCAAACGTACAAGGGTCCTCAACCGTCTGGACACAGAATCTTCCTTGTTTCCTCGGCTGCTCCTCTTTCCCTTTTCAGGCATCCCTCAGAATGAGTCTTCTACAGTCTGGGTGAAGAGTGTTCTAACTCATGATAACCTTCTAGGTGTTAATATTGTCATTCCCATTTAGAGATGAAGAGCCCAAGGCACAGACAGAAAGGTGAAGAGACTTGCTCAGGGTCACCTAGTAACAGGGCCTGTATTAAATCAGACTGCCTGGGAACCCCAGAAGTGTGCTGTCTCTTATTACTAAGTTGCTTTCTTCCCTGTTATCTTGTTTTCCCAAGTACTATGTTTTTCTTCTGTATAAAAGCTAGTAATTTAAACTAGAAAGATTACTGAAAGTTTCGAATGTACTTGGTAAGCTGTTGAATCCGTGGTAGCAATGTGGAAAGACCCTGGATTTTGGAGGGAAACAGGTCAGAGTTCACCTATTTCACAGCCACTCCAGACAGTGTGACCTTGACTAGGTAATCAACGCCAAGAGTCTCAACTCATTCATTTGTACATTAGAGATAACGCCACAATGTGTCCTGAACAGGAGATGTCCTGACAGTGCAAGTAGCAGCCTAGGAAGAGGACAGCATGTGGCCAGAACTACATGCCCCATGTGTTCATTGTTCTCCCACGCCCTTTGTCCTACTCACACACACCATGGTGTTTCTGCAAATGAAGCAGACGTCACCTTAAGCGGCCCTCACCTGCAGCTTCCTACAGAACCAAGCTCAGGGAAGACCCCAGGAGAAGCAGGGCGATCCAGAAGAACGAATTCAGAAAGGAAGCAAGTGTCAAATGTAATGTTCTCCTAGGAAACTGGAAACACCCCTGAGTGAAGAGAGTGAGCTAAAGAACCCTGAATTGTCCCCAGTAGCGACTGTGGTAAAGATAAGTGAAAAATGGGTCTAAAGCACCGACACTGAAGACAAATCTTATTTCTTGCATGCTGTCAATTGAAGGAGTGGGAAAACTGTGGGCTGGAGGGAGGGTCCCTTCTGTGGCGTCCTGAGGTCACCTCGGTTGTACAACCCTAAAGAGTCCCTTCCTCAGCCTGGGTTCCTCTTCAGAGAAACCTAGGAATTTACCAAATTCAAGGAGATGCCTTTTTTCCCCATTTTTGTTTCAAGAAAGTGAATAAAAATTGTAATTCCCCCTATTACTCAAATACTCATTGTCAGGGGGAGAGATGGCCTCATATACTCAGTGTTTCTCCAATGCAAAAATGAATATGTTTAGTAATAACTAAATGGCAAAGAGAATGAATTGAAGCACCTAGTATTTAAAAAGTTCTTTAATGTTTTAATTTGAAGGACGAGGCTATAAAGTTAGATGATTTTGAAAATAGGATGAAAAGCTATGATTCTGCCTACTTAAATTTGTTTTATTTTTGTATATTAGATTTTAGTGTTTTCCCTCATATATATATATTTTTATGATTTCAACCATAGCATATACACTATTAGGTATATCATGGGCCTGGGAATTTGCACCTATGTTCTTTGTAATTGTTATTTTTATGACTTAAGTGGAAGAGGATAGTATAAGTCCCACTTAGGAAAGGAGAGAGAGTGACTCCCAGGCACAATTGAAATGATGTGACATTATTTTTTTTTTTTTTGATGTGACATTATTTATTAAATCAGTCTCTGTTAGTGACTGTTAATAGTTTCATGCAATTGCAGATGATCCTGTATAGCAGCAATGAAGTGTTTATAGTTGTTAGAGGTTCAGCTATAGTATCTTAAACACAGTTAAAAACAAACAAACAAACACAAGAAAGCTGTTCCAGGCCAATCTGGCCTTTCAAGAAGACATTAGTGGTGTAGGCTTCTTTTGTTTTCTTGCTTTGCCATTCTAGTTGTTGTTTCCAAGTTCAAAGTCACAACATGGCTACTTACACT
The DNA here is from genome assembly GCA_004026905.1 of Hystrix cristata. Taxonomy (NCBI): domain Eukaryota; kingdom Metazoa; phylum Chordata; class Mammalia; order Rodentia; family Hystricidae; genus Hystrix; species Hystrix cristata. The sequence continues at coordinate 167,653 of PVJO010000696.1, forward strand.
CTAGGCTCCAAGCATGAATTACAGGCAAGAAGTGAAAGATGGGGAAGGTTAAAGGTGGCTTTTCTCCGTCTCTGCCCCCACTTACACATTCTGAAAAACCTCCCCACAAATTCTGCATCAAAGCAGCTCATTAATTAAGTGCCTTTGGGAAAAGTTACAAGGACTCGCTGAGGCTCAGTTTCTTCCTCTATAAACTGACAGCGACACTCCTACCTCACAGGGTACATGGAAAAGATTCCTGCAAATCCAAAATGCTCGGCAAACCGAAGAGTTAAAGTAGCCCTTGCAGCACTCTGCACTGCAATAACTAGAGTATTTCACATTTGTGTTCTTGCTACAAAAATAAATGATTACAATCATTCACAGTCACCTCCTTTCCCCACCCTGCAGGACGTCTAGGAAGGAGAGAAAGCAGAACTACACCATGTTCAGTTATGTCAAAGGGAAGTTGGAGAACTATGAGATTCCAGGCAGCGGTAGAAGTGATCGAACCGCACAGGTTTTCTATTTCTGTCTTTCCTCTCTGGGGAAGGAGTGCTAGAAATGTGCCAATCCTAAGGTCAGAGGTGGGAAGCCCAGAGACAGGCAGCCCCCCAAAAACTCACAGGCCTCCAAGCCAAATGGGCAAACTCCCCTGTATAAAGTAGCCCAGTCGAGTGAAAAAAACTGCAAGCTACTTGAAGTGGCGACCATATCTCCAGGTACCTCTCCATTTCAGTTGCTGACGTCTAGAGGTACCTCAGTAAAACCTGCTTATCGATTCTGGCCCCGTCCTGAAGACTGAGAATAAGTCATGCATGAGACTTAAGCTTTTGGGACATTCAGTCTGCCATGATTGACTAGAGCTAAGAAAGAGCATTTTGGATTGATGCATACTTTTGGATAAAAATGCTATTAATACTTCTTGCAAACATATTGAACATTTATTACATGCAGGTACTTTGTATTTCACGTGTTAAACTCTTTTACTCCTTCCTGTTACAACAGGTATTGTGCTCACTCTACAGAGGAAGAAACAACTCAGAGAGGGCAAGTAATTTGCCTAACATCCCAAAGCATAAGAGAAGGAGGAAGCAGCTTAAAATGACTAAATCTGCATGTAGATATTCCTGAAAAAAATCATGGTTAAATTCCTAAAGTCACTTGTAAGTGGCATTCAGGGACCTTTATTTCAACTGATTTGTTTATTTATCCATGGCTCATCTTACACAAGTAACTTTGTTTCTTTAAGCTTAAAATGTTTTACCCAAATGATGGGAAAATAAAACTCTCCCCCTCAGAGGGTGTCTGTGAGAGTTCGGTGACATAATATATTCAGAATGCCTGGCGCACAGTACGTGTTCAGCATATTTTAGCCATCATTTGTTAATTTGACAAGTAGTTCTTAATTAGTGATCTGCATCAGAATCATCAGTGGAAAATTTTCACAATATTGAGGTCTGGGTCCCACGTAGGGTATTTTGAAAAATTCCCTGCGTGATTCTGATTCATATTCCCTTATGAGAATCACTGCTGAATGTGACCCATATCCATTAAGGAAGTATTTTGTTGAAGACAGTGTGCTATGTGCTAAGAGGAATGAAGATGTACATTAATAGTAATTGTAACATGAAAATAAGTAAATGAGAAAAATAAGTAAAGAGATGGGCTATTCCTCTCCCGGGTGGGCAATGAGGGATCTCCGTGGAGCTGGGCACAACAGGGCAGGGCTGGAGAGCCTGTGGGGTTGGCTAGATAAGGGCTGCAGCAGGGTAGGGAGCGAAGGTAAGAGGCAGAGAAGTACGGTAAGTGTCAGTGGGGGCACTTGGGCTGCACTTACAGAGAGTGGAGGGCCTTGGAGTCCTGATCGGTTGTGTTTGTGCTGAACTAGAAGAATGATGACAAGCCACTGAGAGTTCTTGAACCAGAGCTCTCAGAACTGCTCAGAACTGCTCTTTCTCTGATTAAATCTGGTGTTCTAATGAACTAGAAAGTGAAGAACCCAACAGCAAGAAATGGTGCAAGGAGCCAGAGACAGCCACTGCACTTATCTAGGCCTCAGAAGGCAAGGTTGGACCAGGCAGGGCCCAGACAGGTGGTCAGGATGAGGGAACGACTATGCAAACCTGAGTGGATGGTGGGGGAGGGGCATTGGGGGGAAGAAGAAGTGAAGATGACTTTGAGAGCTGAGCATGGGTGATGGGAAGAACAGCGCTGTGACCAGAAAAAGGGAAGCTGGGTATGAACTGGGTGGGGGGAGGGCAGATGAGGAGTTGATTGCCTTCAGTTTGAGATGCCTGGAGACTAGGGGTGTGTATCAGGAGTTAAGTGGAAATGTGGTGCTCAAGGGAGAGAGTAGGGTTATGTACATGCACATGTGCACACACACACACACACACGCACATGCACACACACCTCATAAAGTGAGTCAACGGCACTGAGGAATATTGCTTGGAGCCCCGGTAGCGGTGAGCTCTCTGGGAAGGAAGGAAAGGTGTGGAATTTCAGCCTTGGGTCTGTGGGTGGGCTTCTTGCTTGGAAGTATCTGGGAGCTCTTTGACAGAGTAAGCAGAATATTATGCGTATCAAGAAGTCCACACTCTCATTGGGTTATTTATCCTAAACAAGATTGAGAATCATGGGTATATATAGAAAGAAGTGGGCCAAGAGGATGCTCTTGGACTTCTATGCGGTAGGTACTGAATAAAAACACACCAGACAATGTCTGCATTCCTGACTGTCACACGTCAGGCTCCAGTGCTTGCTGTCTTGACTGTGGCTAGACTGCTGAATAAACGTTGTCTTAAAATTTTCTTTCTTGCCAAGGCAATTGGGGAGGGGGAGAATAGTCTTTTCACCAATGATATTGAAATAATTAGAATGCAAAGTAATGAATGTGGAGACCCTATCTCACCCTGTATACAAAAATTGGCCAAACACCTACATGTAAGACCTAAAACTATATGATTCTCAGAAGAAAACATCATTAAATGTTCATCTTTGTGCCTTGGACTGAGCAATGATATCTTAGATACGGTGCCTAAGGCAAAAAGCAATGGAAAGAAAAACTCACCTCCTCTGAGTTTTTGTTTCTGGGATGCTATCAGGATAGTGAAAAGATAGCCCATAGAATGGAAGGAAATATCTGCAAATCATGTCTGATGAGGGGCTGGTATTCAAAATATATAAAGAACTCTTATAATACAAAATGAAAGATAGCACAATTAAAAGTAGGCATAGTATTTGAATGAACATTTCTCAAAGTAAAATATACAAATGGACAATAAGCACATTAAAATGTTCAACATCGTTAGCCATCAGGGAAATGCAAATGAAAACCACCATGACACTACTTTGCACCTATTTGAGTGGTAATCGTTATCGTTATCACCATTGTTGTCATCAGATAATAACATGTGTTGGCAAGAAATGAAGAGAAATTGGATAGTTACACACTGCAAGTGGGAATGTAAAGTGGTGCAACCACTTTGGAAAAAGTTTAGTAGTTCTTTAAAAAGCTAAAATAGAGCTATCATGTGACCCAGCAAGTCTACTTGTAGGTATATATCTAAGGGAAATGCATACATAAACTCATAAAAATAGTTTTAGCAGCATTATTCATAATAGTTAAAAAATTAGAAACAACCCAAACATCCACTGATGAATGAATAAATAGCCATACAATGTAATATTATTCAGCCATAACAAGGAATGAAGTGCCCATACATGCTGTCACATGGCTGAACCTTGAAATCATTATGCCAAGTAAAAGTCACAACAAGAACATATTATATAATTCCACTTAGATATCTAGAATAGTCAAATCCATGAGACAAAAAGTAAACTAGTGGTTGTTGAGGTGAATATTCTGGAATTAGTGGTGATGGCTGTCCGACCTTGTGTATATAATTTTATGGTATGTGAAATTTTTATCTCAATAAAATTTTTTCTTCTGTCTTTTTGGCTTCTAATTGTCCTCACATGGAAGGGAAATAATGTCCATTAGCCAAGAAGAAGGAAGGAGATGGGCAAAGTCACAGAGGTAGAAAGGTAAAGACGGATGGCGGGAAATGGTAGACTTGGCTGGTTGTATGTATGGAGGAATCAGGAGATAAAAGCCAGAAAGGGTAGGTTGGCCCCAGAACAAGTCACTTGGTCAGTCATTGAGTGAGTCACAAATATCTGAGGCCATATCCAGTGCCAGGACGGTCCTGGCAAAAAGGCCTAGTTCCCACCAACACAAGTCGCACAGTGGTGACATTAAACAAATATTTAATTCAAATTTAGTTAAGCAATTAGCAGAGTGTGAAGGGCTGGAAGTTCAGAGTGCTGTAGAAACACATCATGGGGACTGCTCCTTGGTGTGAGAGAACCCAGGAATATTCTCTCAGAGGGAGGAAGGTTGAAGCTGTGAAAGGTCCAGGATCCAGGCCAGGGCATTTAGACTGAATGTGCAGGCATTTGGTAGCCATTTAAAGGGGTCGGGCTTGCCGAGATAGGTGATGGGAGCAAAGCAACAGGAAGGTTTGGCCAGGGATGGTTCTTAACTCACCCTCCAAGCCTTCCGGGTGCCAGCTGCCTAATTACCATGCGCTGCCAGTGGAGCAGCAGAAAGACATTCTGCAAAAGTCACCGTTTGTGGCCTGTGTCTAGAGCTCCCACTTGTCATGCTTCATCTTTCCAGATGCTGTTGGAGAAAAGGCCTTCATGAAAACGTGACGGACCGGAGCCACACGCCTCTCTTCTTGTTGCCAAAAGCAAACAGCCAAGGCCCTTCCAGGTAGTTTTTAGAAAAATTTTGTAAGGCCGGTAAAAAGTCATCCTACCTTTCCGTGTTTCAGGGTCACTTCTTTACCTTTAGTTTTCCCTGATGGCAGTTGTCTAAGTGAACTAAATCATGACATATAGATCCTTTAAGTATGTGTGTGTGTGTGTGTGTGTGTGTGTGTGTGTGTGTGTACCTGTGTCAGGGGGAGGCGAAGAACAGAGCATTGAGAACAATATTGTTAAATACATATACATAATAAGTATGTGATAGATGATATACCATGCAATATTTATCTAATGTATATATGTATATTTGATGATATTATTTTACATTAGATAAATAACTCATGATCTATAGCACATTAGATATTTATATACATTTAACTGTGTTGCCCTCCCTCTCTCTACATATAGTCCCTTACTTATCTTCGCCCTCTCCCATAGAAAGGCCCCTAAACTGGAGTTACAACATCATTTTTACAGATGCTAATGCCAACGGACACCAGGACAGCAGCCTTGAACCATACGCTTCACCAACTGCCATGGCGTCGGCCTTGGTGTAACAGCCAGCACGAAAGGAGGCCCGAGTCTTAGTCCCAGTGGCCAAAGGTGAAGGGAACATTGTTCATTCTGCCTCAGGACATGCTTCCTGAAATTCGTTCTTTGGATTCTTGGCACATGGTCTACTTGGCACACATGGGCAACGTTGTCTTGAGTTCCTACCAGCCACTCATATAGCAAAAGACTTTCGGTCCTTCCCTGAAACTCAGAGCTTCTCAAGCATGGGTGCGAGAATCCGCCTGGGAGCTTAGGAAAATCCACCTCCACCCTGGAGACTGCGGTGCAAGTAGGTATGTGTGGAGCCCTGAAATCTGCATTTGGAAGAGAACGGATGCTGCTGTTCCAGGGTCTCTACCCTAGTTCCATGCCAGCAGGTGGGGTTGGCCTAATTCAAGCCTCTTGGAGTCTGGGTCAAAGTCTGTGTGACATAAGGCAAGTTACTTCACCAGTCAGAACTTCGATTTCCTCACTTTTAAAAGGAGATAACACTTACCCAGATATGTTGCTGTCTCAGATTTACATGTAAAGTAGGTTCCTTCACTACCTGTTCCATTAGTTTGAGTCATTGAAGGATTGCAGGCCCACTAGTAGGAAGAGGGGAGAGGCTGGAGGGCAAAGGCAAGCCAAAAGATTCTAAGCTTCTGAAATTCCACTCCCTAGGAGGAGGACAAGATAAACCCAAACCACAAAACCCATCACTGAAGGCAGACTATGTGCTGCTCTTGTCTGTGTTAAGAAGATGCTGTCCAGATCCAACGCCACTCAACACTTTCCCCGCTACACAGACAATGCCCTGGGCTCCCTGGCTGAGCTTCCTCTTCCCTGCTGAAATACAGTTCAGTGAGGTTTGCAAAGGGCTGGCCAGGAGCCATGCTGTATGGGAGGTTCTGTGTATGTGGAGGAGGCGAGAGGGAAAAAGACATGGATGACACATAGGCCTGGACTAGACAGAGCCCAATCTAGTGAGACACGCAGGTCCAGGCATGACCACAGGGTGGTTTGTACCAAGGACTGGGGAAGCACAATGCAGGAGTGAGGCTAATTCCAACACACGGAAAAGATTTCTGGTGGGCAAGAATTCCCAAGGCCAACATTAGATTGTAAATGCCTTAAAGACAAGGGATATTTTTTTCCCCTTTAACTCTCCCCAAAGGACTCGGGGCCCTGTAGCTCACTGACGAATTCAGCTGTGAACTGAGCAGTCCTGCAGCTCTTTGCTGCATGCTGTACTCTGAAGTTCCCTCTTTTACACCAACACTGACCGATGCTGTCTGTAAGTTGTATTTAGTGGGAGCAACCCTTGCCTTCGTTCAATGACCCAACAGCATTGCAATGGTGTTGCTGAAAATAGTGAACACTGTCTGCCCTTTCATTCTGCCCCTCTTGCTCTCCTAACCCCACATCATCATGCCCACCAATGTTTTAAGTGATTAAAAATCATTTCTTGGGCAAGTCTATCCTTGGAGAGCTGGCATTTGGCCTCTCTCCTGGGCTACTCGCATTCCTTTTCTCCTACGATTGTCTTTCTGGAAAGGAAGGCGACCAAACCAGTTGTCTTAAGTGCAGAGCTTTGAATAGTGGGGGCTTGGGAACAGAGAACAGAGGCGCTGCCTGGCTGATACAAGTTCCTCTTAGGCCATTGGGGTGGCAGTGATCTCTTCTATCTGGGCTGCCCTATTGATTACTTCTGTTAAAAAAAGAAAACTGACGTGGTTGTTTGCTAAAGAAGCCTTCGCTAGATGGGAAAAGTGCTTCTACCTTAGAACAGGAAAAGCATCAGCAAGGGGAGGAGAGAGCTGAGCGCTTGTCCTCACGGAGCCACCTGGTGGATGTGCGCTGTAAACACCGCTCCCAGAGATTCCTCCCTAGTGCGGAACTCCTCTGTGATTCTCTTCCGGGAGAAATGGCCTCCCTCAGCTCAGGGGAGAGACCCCTACCTAAGACAGTGTGCCAGATGGCTGACTCATTGTGGCTTTCACTTCCGGAACCGCCCCCGGGCTTCCTGCTTGGCCTCCTCTCCGGCCACATCCCAGGCCCTTCTGACCTGCCCAGGACTTCACATTTCCTCCCGTCTGCCCAGGACACCACTTTCAGCATCTCATCAAGGCTGGCATCTTCTCAGTGCTCTTCAGGAGCTCAAATGCAGCTCTGCAGGGAGGCCCACCTTGACTACTCTCTGTAAAACAGCCCTGTGACTGAAAAATCACGATGCGTCAACTTCATTGGCTTAGGAAACATGTAGCAGATTAGTACAACACATTTGTGTGTGTGTCTGGGTAGATTGAGACGTGACCCTGGGTTCTACTCTCTCTGGGCCCTTGCCTGTCCCCTCTGGTGCGGTTCCCCTGCTCTGCTCCCCGGCTGCATGAAGTAAACAGTTTTGCTCCACTGTTGCCTGTTGCCATCATGTTCCTGCCTTGGAGCCGGCTGACTGTGGACTGAATCCCCAAAACTGAGAGCCAAAGTAAATTCTTCCTCCTTTACATGGTGAATGTCAGGTACTGTGTCCAGCTATGGGAAAGCTAATACAAGCCCCAACCTTGATGGTCTTTGCTTTATTTTAGTCATAGGACACTTAGCATCTAAAAAGTCTCATTCACTCATGTCTTTTTCCCCTGCATTAAATCCAGGAGAGCAGTGCTTGCCCTTTCGCTTCATCTCTATATCCCTAGCATCAAGAAGAGAGTCTGGCTTCTGTTGGGTATTCAGTAAGTGTATGTGGAAAAATGAATGAAATCGAAGATATGAAACATGGAAAGGTAGAAGCTGAAAGGCCCGGGTGGTCTGTCTGATGTTGTCCTGACCTCCTCCACTTTCGTGGTTTCTTTCCCAATAACAGTCTCTGCAAGGGTCCATTTACATGGCTAGCATCCATTTGTCTCTGGGGTTATAGTCCAGTGGCCAAGAATTTGGTTCTTTCCCACCACCTAACTCTTCTTGGTTCACATTTTCCTAATGTGCATCTACACACTCCTTAATGACTGTAACAGGGATGGACTGTATTTATAGGACAAGTCAATTTTCATCTTTGAGGTGCCACAATTCTTGGACATTCCCAAATATTGTCTGTAAGAGCACTGACCATCAAGGGGGATCCACACCTCATCAGGTCGAACTCTCCTGGTCAGCCTCCCTCACCACGGGGCGCCTTGGTGTACACATCCACACCCCTCAGCAGTCAGCTGCTGCCTCCTCTCTGCGTGGTGATCTCTGTTGCTGGCCAGTGGCCCAGGCTATCTGCTCAGCTTCTTCAGGAGGGGCCCTCAGATTCCAGCGGTTACCAGTTGTCATTAATCAGGCTTCCCCCACATCTGAGCCCACACCTGGACAAATGGTCTCCCTCAGTGGTGTGTATGTGTGTGTGCGCGCGCACGTATGTGTGAACATGGAGTCTTCTTTTCCATTGATGTTTAGAAAAGATAAGCTTGAACTACCAATTCCATACACTGCGAACATCCAGCAGTTTCCCCAAATTCATTGAGTTTTATTTTCTTCTAATTACCCTGGTTGCTAACTCCTGCTGTTTTCTCTTGTGGCTCTATTCTTTCTGCTGTTCTAATCCATACATGAAACTGAGCCTCTTTGCTTAGTTTCACCAAAACAAATGAAAAGTCCCACTGCCTCATGGAAGTTCATGGACAAGATTTTATAGTAGGTTCAAGAGGGAGATGGATGAGTTTTTATTTTGACAATACAGAACCCCAAATTGGGAATAGACATCCAGGTTCTGCCCTCTTATCTGTGGGATTTTCCGCTGGCCACTGAACCCTCCATAGAGCCCCAGCCCCTTCCAGTTTGCTGCTGCACCTCTTCATCTTCTCTTTTTCTTACCCATCCTTCTTGGGTTCTCCCTACAAATTCTTATTTTTCTTAGTAGTTACACAGAACAATTCAACTATTCCCTGTTTCTCCTTCCACGCTTTGCTATGGGCCCATTTTGTATATCTGAACTCACTAACGTTCTCAGCAGAACCCATGGGCTGCATATCGATTAAAAACTGCTCTCCTTAGAGGGCAGTTATGAGATCACCTTGTGTCATCCAACCCTGGGGCTGGCTGTTTAGGGCCGGTTCTGTTTGACTGCCTGCTCTCTTCTGAGATGGTAAATGGCTTGGGAAAGGGGTTGTGTTACTGGAATCAAAGTGCCAAAGTTTTTAGCCTAGCTTTAGCTCTCTAGGACAAGACAGAGTCTCCGAGGCCTGTTTGGCTTTCTGCTGGGGCTCTCTTTCCTTCCTGGGTGACCTAGCAATTTTTATGAGCTTTTCTCAGCATGAAACTTTAAAAAAAAGAAAGAAAAGAAATTATCTTTCTTCCTTTGATATGAACAACAGAAGAGGGAAGGAGAAGGAAATTAGAAGGTCATAGAATGTGTGAGCCAGGGATCGTTGAGTTGCCAGAGAGCCTCTCACTTTGTAGCTGAGGAGTCCCAGACCCAGAACAGCAAAGCCACTAAACTGCTCAAGGTCACACATCAAGGGCGTGGCTGTGGGCCATTGTGCAGCCTGGTTAGGAAGAGGGACCTGCTTGGTCTGCCTGGCTGCAGGAACATCCCACACAATGGGTGTCAGGTGCTGCTGAAACCTGCAGCACTTTGAATCAAGGAAAAATGAGTAATTGCTCCTTCTTTTTAGTTCTTGAACTTTAAAAATTTGACTTTCGGTTTAGTGTTTGAGGTGGTGTGTGCGTTTGATTGAGGGGGTGGAAGGTGACAAGGAGGACTAGAAGGTGGTGATTAGGTTGTTTGAGACGTCTAGGGGTAGAGGAAGAGCAAGGGAGGGAGGTAGACTCCTGTGCAGAGGTGGAATAAAGCAGTGTAAATGGGTCGATCTGATCTCAACTCTGATCTCAACTCTGGCCCTCCTAGACTGCAATGACAATCGTTCACAGTCAAGTTTTTCTTTGGCAGAATGACTGCGCTGTATACTGGAATCAAAGAGAAAAACTGTTGCATAGAATTGCTTGTGACAGAGAACCTGTTGTGACCAATTTAATTCGGCTGGACAAGGAATTCCCAGGCAGTGATGTGACCATCACAAGGTCAGCTGTGTTGTGGGGAGCTTTCCAACACTGCTGTCTCCAAGACCTGACAGTTTTACCAAGAAATTAAGAGCCACTTCATGGGCCAGATAGAAAATGACATTGATAGCGTCAGTGCCCAAAGTCATTATACTGACACATATGTTACGGAAATTTGTGAGGAAAGTGGGAGGGGGAGGGGTTGTGCGCAGTGGAAAGCTAAGCTGGAGGGAAACCTGCTTGTTAGGTCACTGTGTCTTCTTCCTCTATGTCTTACTTTAAGTGAGACTTTGCTCATAGCAGGCACTTGATGAAAACTTCCCAGTTATGGAGGAGTAGACCAAGAGTTAATTCTGAGGTTTGTAGCTGCAGGGACCAGACAAGCCTAGCAGAGCAAAGAGGAGAATTGGCAGACTTGCTGGGAGGATCAGGGGGTTAAAATGGCTCAAATACACAGGTTGGACTTGCTCTGTAGCCAAGAGGAACCATAGGAGAGGTGAGAGCAGGTGTCTTGGAAGCATGCTGGCTTGTGGGTTAGGAAGATGTGGGTGTTAGACCGGTACAATCTTAGAAGGGCCATTTAACCTCTTAGCTGTTTAACATGCCATATGCGTGGCTTATACTATGAATTCTTTCAGGTCTACACTTCTAGAGGATGAACCTGAGGGTGGGCATTTGGAGCCAGAGAAGTAACTTCATTCTGAGAAATTAGGGTTGAAAACCTGGGCTTGGGTGTTAAAGGGAATTGTAAGGAGAAAAGGGACTTGAGAGAAATGGCTTTAGGTATACTTAACAGACTGGAGTTTGCATAGTTGGTTTTAGGGGAAGTGATGTTTTGGAGTGCTATAGTTTGGATGTTGAATATCTTCAAAAAGTCCATGTGGTAAAGGCGTGGTCCCCAACTCGGTGCTATTGGGGGAACGTTTAAGAAGTGGGGCCTAATGAGAGATTTTAGGTCACTGGAAGTGTGCCCTTAAGGGGATTGTGGGATCCTAGCCTCTTGCTTTTTTGCTCTTATGTATTCTGTCCCTGAGTTGAGTGCCATGCCATGTCCTCTGACCATGCTGTGTTGCTCCCACCCCTTGCCAGAGGCCTGGAAGCAATAAGTCTGCCTGATCATGAACTAAACCCTCAAAACTGTGAGTCAAAATAAGCCTTTTGTCTTTATGTTGGTAATCTCAGGTATTTGTTACAATGTTGGCTAACAACAGTGAAATTTGAGTTGGGACTGTAGAACGTCTTAATGGCAGCCAGGAATGAGGATCAGAGGTGACTGGGCAAGGCAGGTAGTGGGGCCTTGGAATCGGATGAGACAGTTTTGACTCCGATGTAAACTAGGCATGTGACTTGAGTAGGGTGATCAACTCATCCTGTTCGTCTGGGGCTTTCCCAGTTTTAGCACTGAAGGTCTCATGCCCTGGGAAATTCCCCAGTTTCAGGAAAACTGGGACAGCCCGACTGGGACTGTTCTGGTTTCAAAACTGCAAGGTCCCTGTCCTGAGAACTATTTCAGTAGTGAACAGCCCGGGTCAAATAGTGGAAGAACCTATTTGACCAAGTCTGGCCTCGCTTTCCTCATCTGAAGAATAGAGATAGTAATAGTACATTTCTCAGTGTGTTGTGTGGATTAAATGAGATAATTTGTGTATGCTCAGTACTCAGCATGCAGATTGGCATGAGAAAGGAATAAAAAAGCATTTGGTGAAAAGAATGAGTTAGATGAATCCAGCAATGAACTGGTTGTGTGCAGAGGGTGGGAATGGGAAGCCAGTGTCACTGTGGGACACCAGCCGTCAGTGGCTCTGTATATAGAACTTGTGGACCAGGACTCTACCTGTATTTATAAAAGAGGGTTTGCCAAGAAAATGAGTAATGACAAAAGGGAAAATGTTAGTCCACCAATGAGGGCAAACCTTACAGCAGCATTTACATTTTAACAACACTTAAAGTAAGTATGTACCTTCGCCTGAGGATTTCCAAGATTCTCTAAAGACATATGTCTCTGCTCTCTGTCTCAGCTGACACTGTGGCTGTATGTGGTCAAATAAAGTCACATTTTGTTACATATTCATTCACTTATTGGTTGAGGCACATATTCAACAGAGTATTTTTTGCATGCTGGGCACAGTGCTAGCTCTACAGAGTCTACAAAGAAATATAAGTAGTTTACATTCTGCAAATAGTTGGTTTTATCATTATACTTATTTACACATAAACCACTCTCCCCCTTGTTCTTTCTCGACCAACAGTGGGACCTTTTGACAAACAGCTGCATATAAATTTTAGTCTACCTTCCAAGTTCTAGTTCTCTGCCAGAAGCAGAGAAAGCAGAGAGTCTGTCAGGGCATTTTGGAAAGACAGGCTGTGAACAGGGAAGGTGGAGCAGGACAGAAGCAGGGGGCAGAGGGGGGCAGAGAGAAAGCGAATGCAGGAAGGAGGGGAGAAAGGAGGAGGAGGGAAGTGGAGACAGGGAGCAAGGGGGAGCAGAGGGGAGCAGGAGAGCAAGCAGGGAGGAGAGGTTTTGAATGAAGGAGCGTGAGTGGGAGGCGGCTTGCTTGAGCAGCAAACTGACAAGGGGCGAAAGGGAAAAGAAGAAAGCAGTGCACATGGCGGGAGTGGGGAGAAGCCTCACTTGAAGACGTGAAGAGCGAGGGAGAACCACTGAGGGCAGGAGGACGCTCAACGTGTGTGTCTGCTCAGCTGAAGTCCGTGTCTAATTAAATAGCAAGGTGAATATTCCATGTGGGGGACCTTTGTTCAATCACAATGTTTTTGCCTCAAGCACAACTAAGAGGAAATGGGGCTCAGGGAGGAGGATGGGGTCTAGCTTAGCCTGTCTGTATTTGGCCTGGGGTTTGCTCTGCTGCTCCATCTCCCCTTCCTCATACCCAAAGGGCCCAAAGATCAGGACTGCTGCTCCCCCTGTGGCGACTGAGACGGAGCCTCTCTGACAGAGGTCACCTCCCCCCAGAGGTGGCAGCTCCTCTGAGCTCTGCACGCTGCTGCTTCCCCAAACTGCTTCCTCCTTAAACCACTGTGCTGCAACCTTGACACCGCCCTTCCTCTTCTTTCACCTGAGGAGGTGAAGGAGGTCAAGGAGAGCACTTGCTGTCTCCTCCTTCCTTTCATCTTTCTTCAGCGTAGTCCCCCTTTCCATTTGCCCATTTTATGTATCCCTGAGGCTTTCACAAAGTAAGAGATTTGCAGTAAAAATGGTCAACACACCTCAGGACATCAAGTCCAAGTAAAAAGAGTGGTATGTAAATAATCAGCTCACTTTCCCTTGGAGAATGACCAGGCTGGAGAGGGCCTTCAGAGGGCGGCATTGTTAGCCAAGAACTGAGACTAGAAGGTTGAGAAATTCCATGATTTCAACCAAGTGGTCAGATCCCTGGCTGTCTGCATCCATGGAACTTGCAGGCCAGGTCTGGCAGGCCTGGGAATGGCTGTCCTTGTGGTGTGTCTCAGCACCTCTAGAAATTCTTTTCTTGGTGTCCCGGTCTGTTGCTGTAATAGAATGCCTGAAATGAGGTAATTTATAAAGAAAAGAGATTGATCTTGGTTCATGGTTCTGGAAGTCCAGGAGCTGGCATTTGCTTGGCGTCTGGTGAAGGCCTCGCAGGGGAGGCAAGAGCAAATAGCTACACATGGAGGAGATCACATGGTGAGAGAAGAAGCAAGAGGAGCCAAGGAAAGCAGAACTTACTTTGTAGTAAATGCACTGTCACGGTCACTAACCCGCTCTTGCAGGAACTGCATTATTCTTTTATGAGGGCAGAGGCCCCATGACCCTAAATCGTCTTTTAAAGAAACCAGCATCTCCTATTACTGTTAAATTGGCAATTTAATCTAAGCATAAGTTTTTTGGGGGGATGATGGGGACAAACCATATTGAGACCATAGCACCTGGGTTATGATTATATAAAGGACAAAACCAACATAGACTTTAGGCTGAAAGGAAGCCATGCTATTAAATATCAATTTTGGGGCTCCTTTTCATTTTTTCCAAATATAAGCAACCTATATGAAAGATTCTAAGCCATTAAGTAGAATTAGTCAGGCAACACTGCTCTGCTGTGTATCTCAGACCTCTTTGAATCCAGGTTTCTACATTTCCGGCTCATTTTTGCTTTGCATCGTTAGACTCTTAGGTATTATAGAATGCTTTTAGGTATTATTCAACTGCCTGGACAGTCCATATTCTGAACAAATGCATGTAAATGGCCCCTGTCTAGCATTTCCAGAGGCTTGAGGCCGGCTTGGAGATGGTTATATTAAATTATGCTTGCATATCGCATCAGAGTTTGCAAGCACTTTCCCCAAGCAGTAGTGCACCGAAGCCTGAAAGTACTCTGCCAGGTGGGTATGATTATCCTCAATTTGTTGATGAGGAAACGGAGGTCCATAGAGGTGAACGGACTAGTCCCAAGTCTTAGAGCCAGTAGCAGATCCAGATGTCCTGGCTTAAATTGTGTTTTTCCATAAAACTGTTGCCTGCCAATGACATAAAAATAAAGACAGTCACTAATATGGACTGAGCTTTTACTCTTCACTAGGCATCCTGCTAAGTGCTTTAATGTGCATGATCTCATTTCTTTCTCCCAGTCGGCAAGTGAAGAACTGATATGTTTATCCCCCATTTTACAGGTATGAAAACAGAGGTGTGGAGGGAGGAAGTAAAGTGCTCGCTATCACTTAGGGGAGGGGACTGAACCTAGCTAGTCTGATCTTGGAGCTGGTGTCATTAATGCTGACCGCTCACCAGCAGGCTAGAGGTGGGACGTTCAATGCAACTTGAGCCCCTGTTTTTTAATTGTCCATTCAGTTTTCTTTTCGTCTTGTGTTTAAAAGTTTTTAAAAGTCCACTTAACTTATTCTTTTGCAGATAAACAAATCCATTGCCAAATCTCCTGAGTTAGGGCAAGGGAGGGAACAGGGAGTTTTGGGGGCGAAAGGGGAGAATTGTGAAGCCGGAAGGAGGAAGGAGAGGGGATTTCCCACTCCACTGCGGCCTCGGGGACAGGGACTGGGGGCCATGACGGTGCCGCACATGTGTGGGGATGAAGCTGTCGCTTCTTCCCAGCCATACGTGCTCCTTTTGTTTTTTCAAATAGGACCACATATGGCATTTTCTTAATTGAATTTTTCGTAATAACTGATCTGACCTGTATCATTCTGTTAGCTTTAGCAAAACAAATTCTGACAGGTTTTGATATTAGAACTAGAAATATGTTTCCAACTAGCTGAGGAACCATAAAGCAGGCTGAAATCATACTGATGATAATGGACAATCTGTTCGCTACCATCAAGTTCTTATTATTTACGTGTTGTGAATCATCCAGAGATAATGGGACCCTCGAGTCTTTTCTCCAGTTTTAACTGATCTTCCCTAATTTCCCAAATAGGGGGAGGGAGGGCTGACCAAAGGCTTGTTGGGAATGACGCCTCCATCGATTGCTAAGTGTGACATGGTTAGGTGATTTTTTATTTTCTTTTTTGTGGTACTCCTGGGGATTGAACCCAGGGCCTTTGCACTGAGCTGCATCCCAGCCGTTTCTCATTCTCATTATTTATTTATTTATTTATTCATTCATTTATTTATAAACAGGATCTTCCTAAATTGCTAAATTGGCCAAGCTGGGCTTGAACTTGTGATCCTTCTGCCTCGGCCTTCCAGAACGGTAGGATTACAGGTGTGTGCTACCACACCCTGCGCACAGCCAGGGTGGTTAGAGAACAATGTGAGTTCAGGTTGGTAATGTAAGGGCCAGAAAAAGAAGACTCTGGTGGGCCTGTTGAGGAGGTTGTGCTAAAACTCGGTAAGGACAGTGTTATGGTTTGTGTCTAGATGTCCCCCCAAAGCTTCACGTGGTAAGAGGTTGCTGGATCTAGAGTGTGTGATGCTGGGATTTAGGGTGTGTGATTACTAAATTGATCCACTGATTGGTTTAGCATCGCCCTAATCCTGGCAGCCTGGATAAAATATAAGGTACAGGAAGAAGCTGGTTAGTCCCCTTGCTTGCATCTCTTGCTTACCTGGCTGCCTCTGCCTGTCTGCCAGGCCACCCCGCCTTGGATCCAGCTGACTGTGGACTGAAACCTCTACAAACTGTGAGCCAAATAAACCTTTCTTCCCCTAACTTTGGGTGTCTGGTATTTTGTCTCAGCAACAAGAGAAAAGTAACTAAGACAGACAGTGAATCACTGAAGGCTTTTAAGTGGGGGAACAGGCATATTTTCATTGAAACGTGCATACTATTTTGTATTCTCCAATATTTCATTTTAATTATTTTTCTATTTTAATAAAAGTTACATAATTTTTATTTTAATGCCTGTATATTTAACCAAATTGACATTACATTTCACTACATTATATCTTCACTGTTGGACACAGAGGTTGTTACTAGCGTCTGTCTTCAACACTTTTCCTATTTCAATCAACATGGCAATGGACATCTTCATTTTCTCATGCACAGTAGCTCCTGGCCCCATTTATGTGCAAATTTACATTGTTACTGAATTTAGATTATTTTTCTAGAAGTTTAAAGGGATTGAAAATCTTCTGGCTATAACCTGTTTCACTACAGTGCTTCCTAAATGGTCTCTATACCAGTACTAAGTAGCTTTTATTACTGTAAGATATAATAGCATTTATTTCTTCATACTGCCTCTTCTCCTCCTTCTCCTTCCTCCTTCTCTTCCTCCTCTTCTTCCCCTCAGGTCTGTCTTTGTGCCATTACCATGGTGTTTTTATCACAGTAGCTTTACAATATAGTTTCAGGTCAGGGATTTAGCTGCTGCCTGCCTTGCCCCTGTTGCTCAGAATTTTTTTTGCTATTCGTGGTCTTTTCTGGTTCCAGATAAATTTCATGATTGTTTTTTCTAATTCTGTGAAGTATCTTATTGGTATTTGATTGAAATTGTGTTAAATCTGTATAGTAATTTAGGAAGTATGGGCATTTTCACTATGTTGGTTCTGCCTACCCAAAAACATTGTATATCTTTCCATTTTCTGATATCCCTTTCAATTTCCTTTTTAAGAGTACTGTAGTTTTCAATGTAAAGGTCTTTTATTTGCTTTGTTAGATAGATTCCTAAGTATTTCATTTTTTTGGATGCAATTGTGAAAGGAATATCTTCTGTTATTTCTTTCTCAGTGAGTTTGTTATTTGTATATAGGAATGCTATTGACTTTTGGGTGTTGACTTTGTATCCTGCTACACCACTGAATTTAGTTATTAGATCTAGAAGTCTTTTGGTGGAATTTTTGGGGTCTTCAATGTAGAGTATCAGGTCATCTGTGAATAGTGATAGTTTAACTTCTTCCTTTCCTATCTTTATTGCTTTTATGTCTTTCTCTTGCCTAATTGCTCTGGCTAATGTTTCTAGAACTATATTGAATAGTAGTGGTGATAGAGGACACCCTTGTCTTGTTCCAGATTTTAGTGTGAAAGCTTCCAGTTTCTGACCAATTAGTGTGATGTTGGCCATTGGATTGTCATAGATGGCTTTTATCAGGTTGAGCTATCGACCATCACCTAATTTCTATAGAGTTTTTATCATTAATGGGTGTTGGATTTTGTCAAATGCTTTTTCTGCTTGAGATGATCATGTGATTTTTGCCTTTGGCTCTGTTGATATGGTGTAGTACATGTATTGATTTGCATATGTTGAACCATCCCTGCATCCCTGGGATGAATCCTACTTGGTCTTGACAATTCATTTCATTCTGTTTGCCAGCATCTTATTGAGAATTTTTGCATCTATGTTCATTAAGCAATTGGTCTGTAGTTCTCTTTTTTGGTTAGATCCTTTTCTGGTTTTAGTATCAGGGTAATGCTTGCTTCCAGGAATGATTTTGGAAGTCCTGCTTCCTTTTCAATTTCATTAAAGAGCTTGAATAGTAGTGGTATTAGAGGATCTCTGAATTTCTTGTAGAATTCAGCTGTGAAAATGTCAGGACATTGTAGGTAGGTTTTTAATTACCTCTTCAATTTCAATGGCTGATATTGGGTTATTTAGTATTCTTATGTCTTCTTGATTCAGTTTTGGTAGTTCATATGTTTCTAAGCATTTGTCCATTTCTTAAGTGTTTTCCATCTTGTTTGAGTATAGGTTCTTGAAGTAGGTGCTGATGATCCTTTGGATTTCCATAGGGTCAGTTGTGACTTCACCTCTTTCATTTTTAATTGCATGGATTTGTGCCTTTTCTTTCATTTTTTTGATAAGAGTGGCTAGGGGGGTTGTCTATTTTATTTACTCTTTCAAAGAACCAACTCTCTGATTCATTGATTCTTTGTATTATTTTCTTCGCCTCAATTGCATTAATTTCAGCTCTGATCCTTAGAATTTCCTCTCTCGTATGAGCTTTGAGTTTGATTTTTTCTTCTTTTTTCTAGATGTTTGAAGTTTAACATTAAGTTATTTATTTGAGCTTGTTCTGGTTTCTTGATGTGGGAGTTCAACGCAATGAATTTCCCTTGAAGCACTGCTTTCATTGTATCCCATAGGTTCTGGTATGTTGTATTATCATTATCATTTAACTGTATAAATTGCTTAATTTCTTCTGTGACCCAGCTGCTGTTCAGGAGGATATTTAGTTTCCATGTGTTTAAGTGGATTTTTTGGTTTCTGTTACCATTGAATTCCAGTTTTATTGCACTATGGTCCAATGGTATGCATGGTATAATTTCAATTCCCTTACATTTACTTAAACATGCTTTATGAGCTAGTATGTGGTCTATTTTGGAGAATATCCCATATGCAGCTGAGAAGAATGTGTATTCTGCTGATGTGGGGTGGAACACTCTGTCAACATCTGCTAAGTCCATTTGTTCACAGATTTGATTCAGTTCTGATATTTCTTTGTTAATTTTTTGTCTAGTCGACCTGTCTATTTGTGACAGTGGGGTATTGAAGTCTCCCATTATAATTGTGTTAGTGTTTATTTGATCTTTCATGTTTCTTAATTGTTTTATGTAATTAGGCGCACTGATGTTTGGTGCGTAAGCATTAATGATTGTTATTTCTTCCTCTTGGAGTTTTCCCTTAGAAAGTGTGTAATGACCTTCTTTGTCCTTCTTGATCAGTCTTGGTTTGAAGTTCACTTTGTCTGAGATTAGGATAGCTACCCCTGCTTTTTTCTGGGTTTCTGTTGCATGAAATACTCTTTTCCATCCTTTGATTTTCAGTCTATGAATTTCCTTTTGGGTTAAATATGTCTCTTGTATGCAGCATATTGGTGGATCTTGCTTCTTGATCCATTCTGCTAGTCTGTTTCTTTTGATTGGTGAGTTGAGACCATTTACATTGATGGTTACAGCTGTTATGTATTGACATAGCATTGTCATAGATCTTTTCTGTTTTTGGTTCTGTGTTTCACCTCAGTTTAACTGCTTGTCTTGCCTGGTGGATTCTTTTTATTAGTGTCCTTATAATTGTAGTTTCCTTTTTCCTTTTCTAGGATATCTTTCAGAATATTTTTTAGAGGTGGTTTGGAGGTCATACATTTCTTCAGTTGTTCTTTGTCATGGAAGTATCTTATTTCATTGTAGAATTTGAAAGATAGTTTGGCCGGGTACATCAATCTGGGTTGGAGATTATTTTCTTTTAAGGCTTGAAATATTTTACTCCAGGCTCTCCTTGACTTAAGGGTTTGTGTTGAGAAGTCTGCTGTGATTCTAATGGCTTTACCTTTATTGGTAATTTGTTTTTTTCTCTAACAATTTTCAATATTCTGTTCTTTTGTTGAATTTCTGGAATCTTGAGTATTATATGTCTTGGCATAGATTTATTTTGGTCATGAGTAATTGGGGTTCTATATGCCTCACTTATCTGTATGTCAAGTTCTCTTCTCATGCTTGGGAAGTTTTCTATCATTACTTCTGTAAATAATCTTTTTAGATCCTTTGGACTGTATCCTGCTTTTTCATTTACTCCAATCACTCTTATATTCTTCTTTGCATCATCTTGCAGCTGTTGTAGTGATTTTTCACAGCCACTAGCTATTTTTAAGAGATCTTTCTTTTCATTGTCACTAATTGCTGACCTGTCTTCTAGGTCTGAGATTCTATCTTCGGTTTTGCTCAATCTACTGCATATACTTTCAAGAAAGTTTTTGATTTCTTGGATATCTGTTTGGATCTGTTTCATGGATTCCGTTTCTTTATTGAGTTGAATGTTTAAGTTTTCCACCATTTTTCTAAGCTCCTCTTTTTTTTTTTTAATCTCTGTCTACTCTGAATTCACTAAGCAGGTCTTTCATTATAATTGTCATCTCTTTTTTTAACTTGGGCAGTTATTTCTAGTCTGATGTTCTCTACAGCCTCCCCTATCTGTTTTTTAACTTCTGCTGCTATTATTTCTGAAAGTTTGGTTGGGTGTCTTCTGATTTCTTCTATTATATTGTCCTCTGGGTTTGTTCTGGGTGGGCTGGGGGTCTGAGGTTGTGTTTTTCTCCTGTGTCTTGTCATTATATATATATATTTTTTTTTTTTCTTTTCCCCCTTTTAGTTGGTGCTCCATGTTGATTTTATATTTTGCTTATGGGAGGTTACTTTAAGATAAGTATAAATGCTTTCCTAAGAAAAGTCTGTTCTTAAGCTGTTTTCAAGGTATATGTGGTTCTTGATTCTTGTGTCCTTTATGTCCCGAGAATTTTCCTCAGTGGCATGGGTATGGTTGTCTTTACTTGGTATCAATGACTTGCAAAATGGAAGAAAAGAAAAAAAAAAACACAACAGAGCCGGTGGTGTCTTCAATCCTAGATCTTTCCAATGTTACTGGATTTCAACCCTGCTGGTTTGCATGTCGGGCTCACACCAGTCTGTGGCAAAGGGCATGCAAAGCTGGGGAGCATGGATGGTCCAGCATCCCCCAGTAAAGTCATCAGTGGGCAGGACGGTGCCCTGTGCTGGTCTGCTGTGCTCCATGCACACACCTGGGCAGGGTGGGCAGTCCGGTGTCCCCCATAATTTAGGTTTCTATGTAGGAGTATAGATAGTGCATTGACTGAAGGGTTTACAAAACTGGGGATAGTCATGTAGTGGTATAATGACTCTTTATGAAATAAACCAGGTATTAATAGGGTGTTTAATGATTAGAAAGTTAGAATTGAGGAAAGGCTGCTGGTAGTCCTGGTAGGGAACCAATGCCCTCTACTTTGTTGAAAATGGATTTTGGGTGATTCTTAGCTCAGCAAAGGAAACCGAGCAAGAGAGACTTTGAGTAGCATTTCCTTACTGACAAGATACAGGAAATTTAGTGTCATGCGAGCATCCGTTACTTTTCAGACATCATGTTTGGTATTTGACAAGACATTTTGTCTTGGAGAGCATGTGCATCTTATAAATATTGTCATTTTTCAGGGGCCAACAAGCTGCTCCTGATGCATGAGCTGGTCACATAAATAGAGGTTTAGTTCTTGCATCCATATAATGAGAAATCTTATTATGTTTTTCATTGCCAATATAATTTCTTTTTTGCCTTTGATTGGATTTTATGCAAGTTTCAGAATTGTTTTGGAAAGGAAATATCCGGGGCTCTTCAACCAGCTTTGTTTGGGGAGAGTGAGTGTTAGAAAGGTTTAGAGAAATGAGGAGGGGTCATTGTGCTTGAGATAGATCTTTCTCTCTGAAGACAATTTAGATGGAGATTTAATTGAACCTTTATAGCAGAATCAGTGCATATTATTCTTTAATTTACCACTGTCTGTTTTTATGAAATTAGCTCACTACTACTAAGCACAAGCTCGAAGATTTAAGGCCTAATGATGAATTAATGTTGACTTTGTCAACATTTCATCTTGAAGTTGTTCTTGGTTCAAAGAACTCAACTCAGTGAACAGTGCCACTTCCAAAAGTGCTTTTCTGAGTTCTCATGAGAGCCTAGTTACATAACACGGAGGGGTTTGTGTTCATATTCTGAGTCTTCTTGATAGACTCAGGTGGCATACCACCACCTGACCATGATTATTCCATGACCACTGCAATAGGTTCTTCCCATCATTAGTTCAGCCAAAGCATAACAGTAGGGGGCTTAGATAAATAATATTCTTGTGGTTTGTCTTTCTTAAGGTGGTTAGCAGTTAGGAACTTCCTGGTATTCACCAGTATTCTCTTTGTGTGGAAGTCAGTCATTGATTTGGGGGAATAAGGATAACGTATTAGAGGGGCTTGGGAATTTCACTCAAGTGGTAGAGTGCTTACCTAGCAAGCACAAGGCCCTGAGTTCAATCCCCAGCAGCGCCCCCTTCAAGAAAAGGATAACAGAAGTGTTTTTTGGAAGCATTACCACACAGAAAAGTAAAGACCTTTCATTAATGCACAAGCATATATTTCTAAAATAAGTTGGGCATTGAGGATACCTACAAAACAAAGATATGGCAAGTGTGGCCCCTTACTTCTAGTGCCTTCTAGGTCCTGATCTCTCCTTCAAGGGCATGCCCCAGATGACCTAACTTCTTTCCACAAGGCTCCACTTCCTAAAGGTTACACCACCTCCCAGTAGCACCACAGCTGGCAACCAAGCCTTAGTGCATGGGCTCTGGGGGAATGTAAGAGTTCCAAACTTTAACAGCATCCAAAGAGTTTAAGCAAGAGAATGGCATTCACTCAGTATTCAACAAATATTACTGGGTACCTGCCATGTGGCATGTGCCACTTCAGGGACCAAGGTTACAGCAATGGACATGACTACTGGTTCATGTCCAGTAAAGCTGATGTGCATTTTAGAAGGAAGCTGTGTGGCAACCATACAGGTTTTAGATTAGGCTTGGGGCCAGGTGAGAAGTGACGAATCCTAGACTCTTATTTTCTACCTGCATTGAGATCATCTGGCATGTGTTGGTCATTATTTCCAGCACTTCCCAGAGTAGAAAAGTAGCTTATTTACAGTACTTGAAAAAGAAATTCTGAAACACCATGGCCTGGCTAAGAAGTAATGAGGAGCCTGATGAATTGGCAAGGGAAGACATGTAGAGAAGTAAGAGTTATAACTTTTATTTATTAGGTTACTAAAAGAAACACATGAAAGATAAAGGAAATTGTGCATAGCCTGGGAAGTGATCTTAGGAGATATCTGTGGGGGAGTAGGGAAATGAGATGGGGGGTTGCTGTACAACCAGTTAACCACTGTGGGCAATGAAGTCTGATCTCACTGGGGATTTCTGGGGACTGGGTAGAACACATCTCAGAATTAGCTTATCTAAGAGGCTAATTAGCTAGGAAGTTTATCCACCAACTCAATATCTATCCCTGGTTAAGGTCTACTTGTAAGGGCACCAGCTCCCAATTTGCTTCGTGCACAGACCCTCTGTACCTGAGGCCAGAGAGCCCCAGGTATCCATGGGAGATGACCATCAGTGTGTTGAGGTGAATGCTGATGGTGTGTGGGTGGAGCAATAATGGAATCTGCTGTAGAAGTTAATGATTCTTCAGTGCTTTTTTTTTCATTCATTAGTAGATACTGGACTCTCTGTATTTGCAATAATATGTATTAAACAACAACTCTATGGATTAAGTTAGATTAGTAGTTCTCAGCTAGGGGTGATTTACTGCCTACTTGCCAATATCCAGAATCATTTTTTTTTTTTTTGTCGTTGTCACAATCACTGGGAGGGGAAGAGTGCTACTGGCCTCTGTTGGGTGGGCCAGAGATGCTATTAAACATTCTATAATGCCCAGGGTGGTTCCTCCCACCCTCCCACCACTAAAAGTATCCAGTGCAAAATGTCAGTGGTGCTGAGGTTGAAAAACTTTGGGTTAGATTAATGCTATTTCACAAATAAGAACTCTAAGGTTCAAGGAAGTTGAATCACTTCCTGAGGTTTTATAAACCATGCAGTGGATGACCCAGTCAGGATTTGAACTGAGGTTTCTCTGCTTCCAAAGCCCATGCTTTTCGATTTACCTTGGTCTGTCTGCCAGAGATAGAGAAAGAAGCTGAATCCCAGAGGCTCACTGAAAAAACCCACATCAGTACTGGCCATGCCTTCTGGCCCACAACTTCAAAGGCTCCCGAAGCTGGCTGGAACTGGAAGAAAGTGGGGAATGAACACCTTTCACATCTTTCCCTGGCCTCTCTCCCTCTCCTGGGCAAGCTGGGGCAGGTTTCATGGGCACAAGTCCTGGATCTGCATACCAGGGCTGGCGAGGTGCCCTCGCTGGGAGCCCTGACTCCTTCCCAATGCACAAGGACGCCTTTCTGCTGCCAAAGCTGGCTGGTGGTTCTTTCTGGAATGGCAGCTCTCCCCATCCCCCCAGGCTTGGGATGATCTTCTGGCAAACACATGTAGTGAAGAGTTACAGGTGGTGCAGACACAGTTTGGAAGGAATCCCAGCTGGGCCACCTCCCAGGAGCCTTCTGATCACTCACCAGATAACTCTAGCTGCTTGCAGAATCCTGGGAATCTTAGCTGCTCCAGGAAACCAGCTTCAAGGGCAACAAGAGCTTCTGAGAAGCTAGAATAATCTTGGAAACCGAAACTGCTTTGTCCTTTTGCCTCGTTAAATTAGAGATATTTTTGTAATACCACCGAATTCTCCATTTTTTCCCTTTGGCAATGGCGAGTGAACATAATAATGAAAAGAGGAAGGGATTTATGACACAAAGGAGCGGCTCAGATCTGATGACTTGATGCAGATACCTATGGGTCTTTGAACTTATGTTGTTTCTTTTTGAAAGGTGTAGTAGACAGAATTTTTCTCTGGGCATAGGCCATGGGCTTTTGGGGAGAACTTCCAGCTCTGTAGTGTCAAGTCTTCTGGTTTCCAGACTCACATCCTGCCCTGGGGGGAATTGACATCCATCACACATGCAGTTCCTGGTCTGTTTAATCAAACTTTCATTTGATGTTGGTTGGAATTTCACATGTGGACCAAATATAGAAAAATTAAGTGATTCCAGCAGCTTAAGTCCAAAAGGAAGAATTAACCTTGGGTATCAAATAAATTAGAACACAGTTGCATCTCAATAATCTTTTTGGGGGGAGTCACTGAGTAGAAGCTGGGTCACTTGTTCACTTATTATTTCATTTTTTGCACCCCCTCAGCAAACAGTTATTAAGTACTTATTATGTGTAAAGTTTTAGTAAGTGCTGTGGAGGTTATAAAGGTAAGTATGATAAAGTTCTTGTCCTTGTAGAGCTTAAAATCTAATGAAAAAAAAAGATAAATAGCTGTCCCACGTTGCAGGATATAAATATCACATGACAAGTATGAAAAAGTATGGTGATTCTTTTCTGTTCTAGGTTATGTTCTGGCATGATGAGGAGGGAGCAAATATGGGCCATATTTTTAAGAAAATATGTCCCGTGGAAGAAGAGAAAAGTAGCTTTTTAGACTGAGGAGTAGATAAGGTTTGGAGAAAATATACCCATCAAGTAGACTTGGTTCTCAAATAAGTATTTTACAAACTTCTTGTCCTGTTCTTCGATTGTTGTCTCAGTTAAAACAACTAACTTATTGTATCATAGCAATAGTGGCTTGTAGATCTCTGCTGGTCTAAAAATTGCTACGATTCCATGATGAGTGAAGTATAGAAATTGATGGTTAGCATGCTTAATAACTGTCACAGCAATTTGATAATCATTTCATGTGCTGACTAATAATTATAAAAAATTGAGGCTTGGATTTTGTATATAATTATATAATTTTATTGTTATTAGTTTGTTTTCCAATAGTACCAGTCTGTGGTGCATTGGAAATTATATAAGAAAAAAGCTTCTCTTTAGCATGGATAATTTGAGAAGCACTGTGTGAACGATCGCTTACCTATATCTTCTCTCTGGAATATACGCTTCCTCAGGGGCAGAGCTACATTTTCCAAGTTTGTATTTCAATCTCGAGCCAGGAGTAGGTGCTCTTTGATTATTTGTTGAATTAAATGAAAACATAAAGAGAACTTGAGTCAACTTCTAAAAAGCCCGTTCATATTTTTTTAGCTTAAATTGGCTCTTAGATTCATATATCCATTTATGATGAAAGTGGTACTTGACTTTATTGTTCTAGTATTTTTGTTTTTTTTTGGTTTTGTTTTTGGTGCTGGGGATCGAACTCAGGGACTTGTGCTTGTGAGGCAAGCACTCTAACCACTGAGGTAAATCCCCAGCATATTGTTCTAGTAGTACTTCTAACTTCAGGTTGTAAGTTGGCGTTTTAGTGTTCTGTTATTTTGAGAGTATGTTCTTGCTTAGCTTTTCCATGTCCTTCATGAATCTGGGAACTGGAACCTCACCATCCCTCTTCCTTGTCCCTCACCCTACAAACTGAGTGCATTGGGCCTTTTCCTGTTTTATATTTTTCTGGAAATGCAGAAACAGAAGCCTTGTGCATATTGCTTTTCTTTTCTTTTTTAAAATTTTATTTTAATGGTACATTTTAGATGTACATAGTGATAACATTCATCATAGGGGATTTGTACCTGTACATGACATATCTTGTTGCTTTTTTTTTTTCCCATTCCCCTCCCCTCACCCCCTCCTCCCTCCCTATTTACAAAAGCTTTGTTTCCATCTTTTCCTTCCATTTCTTATTTCTCTTGTCCCTCTGTTCCTTTCCCCTTCTCTTGTTCCCTTTCCCATTTGGACATTTTCTTCCCTTTCCCAATATAATACATTTTAGTCTTTATATACACTTCAGTTTCTCACACCAGAGAAACAATGCGGTATTTAAACATGTGTGTCCAATTTATTTCACTTAAGAGTATGGTCTCAAGGTGCATCCATTTACCTAGGAATATCTCAAGCTTATCATTCTTTATGGCAGAGTAGTACTCCATTGTACAAAAAAACCACATTTTCTTAATCCATTCTGCTTTTGATGGGCATTTGGGCTGCTTCCAAGATTTAGCTATTATAAACTGTGCTACTATAAACATGGGTGTGCATATATTGCTGAGGTATCAGGCTTTTAATTCTTTTGGGAGGATACCAAGAAGTGGAATACCTGGGTCAAATGGAATCTCTAGTCCGAGTTCCCTGAGGAATCTCCACACTGATTTCCATAGTGGTTGCACCAGTCTACATTCCCACCAACAGTGGAGAGGGGTTCCTCTTTCTCCACAGCCCCTCCAGCATTTGTTATTGGCTGATTTGTTGATAATAGCCATTCCATATTGCTTTTTTTTATGATGTCCCTTGTTTCACTGACTGTTGATTCTTTCATTCTTTCACCCCTCGTTCCCCCAAGCACTTATTAAATACCCATTATGCGTTTGACACTGCACTAGGCACAGGGATACAAAGACTAAAAAAACAAACTTTCCACATTCAGGAGTTTGCAATCTAGTAGGATAGTTAGGCATGTACACACAAAAATATAATAAAGAATTATAGGTACCAGGATGGATGTTTCCTTGAGAAACAGAGGGGGCACAAGACTGGAAGTGATCAGTTCTGTGTTGGAGAGCAGGAAAGGCTGTATGGAAGAAATTTTTCTAATTTCAGGGAGAAATGTATGCAGTTATTTACCAAGTGAAAAGCACTGCTGGCAGAGAATACTCAGGAAGAGGCAAACATGGTTGAGATGCTTTACTGGCAGCATAACCATCACCACCATCATCATTATCACTACCAAACCACCACCAAGACCAGCATTCATTATAATCACCACCTTCACCACCTTCACCACTGGCCATCATGACCATCACCATCGTAACCACCTTAGCACTACTATCACCGACGCCACTGTTTGCTAGTATTTATTGTTTATTTAGGATATTTGGGCACGGTACTGCTGGAGGGCTTCATCTGCATTATCTCATGTAACCTTTACAATTTTCGAACAGGTGTGCCTAGGGTTCCCAATTTATAAGTGAAGAAATGGAAGCGTGAAGGCAAGAGCATTTGGGCCTACTTCATGCATCTAAGAAATGACAGGATTCAAACTCAGGTCTGCTGGCTTCAACAACTAAGCTTTTTATCAGGCCTCTCACAAGTTTTAAACATTAGGTCAGATGTTTAGCCTTATCATTTTGGTGATACTTTACTGCCTAAAAACTCTGTATTACTGGAAGGCATCTTAAAACTTAATTTTTAGGTTATCTGTTAAAATGCGAAGCAAGATTCTTCAAATGACAAATCCCTGGGGGAACTCCAAAGTGAGTAATTTTTGACACAATGAAGCGTATGATTGTCCCAATCTGTTGTTCCTAATTTCAAACACATTCCGAAAGAGTGAGATAGTCAGTTCTCTGATGCTATGTGACCTAACAGAACCACAGGTATGGGATTTTATGAAGGTTTTTTTAAAGTTTTGAAATATTATATTTTACCAGATATCCCTTATTCACCCAGAGAAAATATTAATCCCTGATAGAAATGAGAATTATAGCCTTCAATGCTTTGTAAATAGACTAAACATTTAATATGCATTGTCTTATTTGATCTTTTCAACAAATATTTCGGTTTTTGAGATGAAAACATTGTAACTCAGACAGGTAAAGTACCCAACTGCAGGTCCTGCAGTTAGTAGTAGTAGAGCAGGGTTTTGATCACTGCTCTGGGCGAACTGTGGAGCCTACATTTTTATATCATTTCATGGAATAAAAATTAGAAAAGTGGGAATTTAAGGAACTGTCACCTTCCTAAATGGCTCTATATTTGGGCCTACTTTTCAAAAGTCTGTAGAGCCCAGGCAGAGAAAACACCCAGAACATTCCTGTGCCTAAGAGTCTCCAGGCTTCTTGGGGTAGTGCCGGCTCTGGTCCTTGTGGTTTTATAATGCACTTTCCCTCTCCCAGCCCACATTCAGATGCTGCTCCAAACAGAGTGGCGTGTCTATCTTCCTTCCTCTAATGGGTAAAGTTGTCAGCTTATTCTGTCTTAACAATTAATGTTTTGAAAAAAAAAAAACTCCTAAAAGTTTAATCATGGGAAAGGCTTAGTCACTGAATATTCCTAAATTTCTAATGGATTTAGGGGAAAAAAAAAAAATCCCGCCTTCCCTACCCTGTAAGGTGCTGTGGGGACCAAACGAAATAGTGTGTTAATTTTTGAAAATTATATGCCTTAATTCAAGTAATTGGATCTTGGTTTTTGTGCCTTTTAGGCAAGGACATCTTATTGCTTGAAAGGAGATACAGAAATGAAGTCTGGCCAGAGGCGATGAAGAAAAGGAGCATATGGTTGTGTGTTGTTCAACAGCAATGGCAGTTTTCTACTTCTGCTACCTTGAATTGACTTTCCAATATCTCTATGCCTTAGTTTGTTTGGAAGATGAAGATATTAATTGAAGCACTTCCTAGGCTTCCCAAGGCCTTTAAATAAGCTAACACATGCATAGTGCTGAATACAGGGACTGCCATAGATTTAGGGCAGCAGGATGTTAGCTCTTTTATTACTACTGTATTCTTAATTACTGCCTTGATTTACCTGTTCATCTCATCCACCCAGAGGAGCTGGGTGATCTTCAAGTTGTCAACTACTCTTTAGAGCAACTGTTTATATGGAAGGGTGCCTGGTTGCTGACTGGGGATTTGCTTTTGCCCGCTGGCAGGAAACAGGCCTCGCCCACCAGGTTGTCTGGAGTCTGGCTCCCAGCTGTAGCAGCTTAGGAGGCAAAGGAGTGAGCGGTTTCACCTTTCTTAGGGAGAAAAGATTCTGCTGATTTTGTAAGTAGGGAATTCTGCAAATTGGTGGAGGAATGCTGTTACCTAAGTTCTCAGGTCCTAGGCGGGGGAAGAAAACTGAAAAGGAAAATGGGGGTGGGGGGGACTTACATTGTTCTCTTTTCCCAGACTGCTTCTTTAATTAGTAGGTTTGAATGTGGCCCCATGTACCCAGTGGCTATGTTAGGGTCTAATGACAATCAGTTGTTTGCACTAGCACTTGTCCTAGTTATTTGATACTTTTTGCTGGAGGTCAAAGTGACTAGACATTCTGGTTTTGCAGGGAATGTCCCCAGTGACACCACTCAAAGTGTTTCTTTTTAGCCGTTGTATGATGTAATGTGGCTCTGTATTTCTCCCCCAGCCTCACACAGACTGGAGACATGGAATGATTGCTCTTGCAAAATGTTAATTGGAAGGATTAAATATCATCCTTCTTCTTTTTTTTTTTTTTTTTTTACTTTCCTTTTTTTAAATGGAGGCTGAAATTAAAATAGTGAAGGCACAGGGTAGCCAGTAATTGCAATCAGAAAAAGCTGGAGATACTGAAAAACCAAACTGCAACATAATGTCTATAAAAAAAGGAGACAAAGTTTTGGTTAAACTAGCTTGGAAAGGCAAGAAAGAGGTTTATTTGAACAAGTTGAAAATTAATAATCTGGGGAAATAAACTAGTCCAGGAAAGTGAATCTAAACCAGAGTTAAAAAGAAAATTAAACAGATGAAGGCAGTTACACCAGGGCAAAAAAAGTGACTTATGAAATATAAAGTTCCAGCCTTGACCCTCACTACAAAGTTTTGAGCAAATACCCTGAATAGATCTGTCAATTATTTATTTTCTATTTGGCTTGCTGTGTTTTGTATGTATTTCTAGCCAATAGGATAGTAGCATTCCAGAGTTAAAGGGGGCGTTGAAAGTAGTTTATTTAGTCTGACTCTCTGATAAGGCTATTTTGAAGGAATTAGTGTAGACCAGGCAATAGCTGTGTCTCTTGCCTGCTCGATATAATGAGATCTGGGAGTTTACAATGGAAATTTGTTGTTCATTTGCAAATGTTAAATTGTTCCTGATTATGTTGCTTCCCAGAGTATCTTTGTGTCGTTAGAGTAAGAGTAAATTGTAGTGGGAAAGGTGCTTGACTGTTAACACTGAGTTGCATATCTGCCTTAGAGATGTGGCATTTTAAATGGTTCAGTTGTAGGCAAAGTGAACATCTATCATTTTGGTGCATTACAAGAATGCATGTGTTTTGGTGTGTGTGTTGCGGGGGAACGTGGCTTAGCCATATACATGGTCATTAGGAGCTTAGAAAATGTTGAATTCACTTGTAACCATTTTGTAACTTCTGATACAAAATAGGCTGGACTCTTTGGATCTCAAATCATAGGGGGAAACAATCACAGCCTAATAACAATAGAAATAATATTCTTATAAGAATTATTATATTATTATAAGAATTATTTTTATCTTGTAGTGATTTTACTGCCAGTCACTTCTCTTTCATATATTCATTCATTCTTTTTTTTTTAATTTTTTATTTTTACCAAGAACATGTATTGGTACATTGTATACATAATGATCATAATCAACATGGTTATTTTGTACCTGTACATGATACATCTTGGTTTCATTCATTCTTTTAAAGCGTTTAATCTTTGCAATATCCTTTGAGATAGAAACCATTACCCTTATTTTATGAATGAAGAAATCAAGGCATGGAAAGATTGAGTGACTTGGCTGAGGTTATTCAAGTCAGATGGGTTCATATTTTTAAAGTATACTGCAAGCCGCCATTCACGGTAGATAAACGTGCACCGCTAAGGTAGTAAGGTAGTAAGGGGTAAACTGGTTTTCTCAATAGCAGAACTGAGTTTCAAACACAGGTCTACTCTTTGTCAGCGTCTCTTTCTTTATGTTGCATTCTCCACTCTTGTTGTCTGGAGTTGAAATAGCTCTTCCATTCTCCTCATATATTTCTATGAGTCAATTAGATGTAAAATTTAGCTGTTGTCTTGGGTCTGCTTAAATTTTTTTCTTTCAGGGGATAGGCATCTCTTTCTGGAAATGGACTTTAACTGCACCAGTCTACCATCGTTCAATGGAAGTGATAGGGAAAATACTATAGATGATGCTTGTTGTTCACTATGGACTCAGAAGGAAAATACTTAGCATGGACATGGGTATGTCATTACATGCTGACTTTGGAATCAATCCTCTTCAAGATTAACTTTCAATAACACATAATTAAAAGCAGAGAGGGTGAAGTTAAAATAGTATGGACTATACCAAGCACTCAAACTAGCACATCGAAGAATTCTCCAACCGTTTTTCATTCATTGTTAGGGATTTGATGATTATTACTGTTATTTTTTAATTTTAAACCAAGAACATGTATTGGTACATTTTACACATAATGGTCACATTCATCACATTTATTTTGTACCTGCACATGATGCATCTTGGTTCTCCCCCCTCTTCCCCACCCCTCCCCTCTGTTCCCTCCCTCCCTATTTACAGCAGGTTTATTCATAATTTTCCATATTTTCCCTTTCCCTTTTCTTTCCTTTGTTGCCTTTCTGCCCTTCTTGATGATTAAAGCAAGAATTATTTGAGAGCTCAGATCTCTTCACTGAGACTCTTCTCCTTTTTAAAGTCTAGCTTTTGTACTTAAATGTGCCTAAGAACTATTATATACAGTTGTATATGCATAAATTAATATATGCTATAACATACAGATGAAATAGGATTTTTCTTGAAGGATATTTTTGACTTTCTGAAAATTTCCCCTTCAAGTGTAGGCTTTAAAATCTAACCATTAGGAAAGATGTACACTCTCTTTAAATCTACTGTCAAATTGATTGACAAATAAATTTAGTAAAATAACAAAAATGGAAATAGCAAAATACTACCGAGAATCATCACTAGGTCCCTTTTGGTGCTGCCCAGACATCATCAGGAAGAATTCTGCCCTTAGAGATCTCATTAGCATCTGTCAGAGATTTCAAAAGCATTAGATTTAGAGTGTTAAAAGTTTATGACTTTCTGTCCAATCAACTGACCATCTTCAAATGTTCTTGGATCACTGAACGTGTTATTTCTTTGATCATGATTTCTTTGCTTTAATTGCTTCTCTAGTGCTGTCCCTGCACTTAAAAGTCCGTATAAGTTATTATTCCTATTGTATGCTAATGATGTGTTTGTGAGTGACTGTTCTCTGAAGGATCTTTCCAGGGAGGACTGTGCCTTTCACTGCTGTTACCCCAATTCTTAGTAGACAGGCCCAATCTGTACCAATTGCTCAATAATTATTTGTTGATTGAATCAATCCACCTTATTCTACTTTCTGAGCAATGAGAAGACCGCAGCCAGGACCCACGCTTCTGACACATACCTAATTTGCTAAACTTTCTGTTAAAGTTGAGGGGAGCTAGAGATTTTGGTGCCTTGCTTTGGCCAGCTGGTAATAATTATTTATTCAAATGACTTTCTCTAAAGCATCAGTTAAGAGAATCTGTTACTGAGACGAGGTTACTACATTTTCTTTCTGGCATTCAACTGGCATTTGGGTGTAGACTGGGTCAGGGCTTGTCCTCTGGCCTCTAGATCTCCTGGAAAAGACTCATGCATACTTTTTCCCCAAAGATGGAATTGCCTCTTTTGCCCTACAGAGCTAAGGGGGTAGTTTGGGACAGGATGATTCTTAGCTATTTTCAGCTTTCCTTGAGTTTTAAATGGTGCCTATCAGGTGGGAGCAGTTAGGGAGGTGTCCTTACCCGATGACCATGACAGAGGACATAAAGTCTCCCTGTTTCCTGAGAGTTCCCCTTTGAACCTGGTAACAACTTACTGCTTTGGGGTCTGTATGGAAAACAAACAATCAAAAAGGAAAACAGGAGTCAGAAATGAGAGAGATCTTGGCAATTACAGGGTCAGGTGATTTGCTTTCCTCTCCATTCTGTGGCCTTTTAAAAATTAGGAAATACACGCACAGAAAAATGTATAAAAAAGATGTATAATACATGACTAATAATAAGGTAAACACCTGTGTTTTGCAACTGGGTCAAGAAATAAAATATAGCTAGCCTTCCTGACGCTTCCTTCATTTCCTTCAGGCTGATAGCTTTCTCCCACTTCCATAGAGGGAACTACTACCTTGATTTCAGGCAATCATCTCTTTGATATTCTATGCAATTTGACCATCAAGTGGGCATCACTGACATTATCTTTATATAAGTAGGATCGTATTTCATACATTATTTTTGTCAACATATTTGTGAAATTCATTCTAATTTTGGCAGCTGTCATTTGCATTGTTTTTTTTTCTTTTTTTATTTCTTGCTTTTTTTTTTTTTTTTTTTTTTTTTTTTAGAAAAGATCTCAGTGCCCAGGGTGGCCTTGAACTCATGATCTTTCTGCCTCAGCATGCTACCATGTCTGGCAGTCACTTTCATTTCTCTTTAACTTTCCAATGTGGTAATATACCACGGTTAATGTGTGTATTGTACTGCTAATGTGTACTTGGGTTGTCTCTTGTGGTTATTACAATCGTGTGTGTAAACATTACCTACCCTCATCCTGGTGTACGTGAACACGAGCTTCTCTACTCTAGGGATTTCTGGGTCACTAGGGAAATGTACATAGCATCAAACTATTTTCCAAAGGATCATGTTTAACTCCCATCATATTCTGGCCAGACCTTTTAATCTTCTGCCAGTCTGATGTTCATGTATGGTAGTGGTATTCTACAGTGGTTTTAATTTTCATTTCCTTGGTTATTAATGATGGTGGGCATTTTTTAACATTGTGACCATTTAGATTTATTCTTTGCAAAGTGTCTGTTTATGAATGTTCTTTTTCTCATTCTATTTGTTTTTTTCTGTCTTTTTAAACTTGATTTGCAGACATTCTTTACCTATTTTGAAGTTATATGCTTTTCAAATAATGTCTATAATTTTATGGCTTGGTCTTCTCACCTGAAATATAATGCCTTATGATAGCCTGAAATTACTATTTTTTTGAAATTATTAATTTTAATGCAGTTAAATTTGTCAGTCATTTTCAATATGGATATTACTTTTTTGCATTTTGTTCAATAAATTATTTTCTACCACAATTTTTTATTAACTCATATTAATTGTACAGAATAATGGGTTTTCATTTTGACTCTTCTTTTTTTTTTTGTTGTTGTTGTTGTTGTTTGAGCCAGGGTCTAACTATGCAGTTCAGGCTGGCCTTGAACTCACTATGTAGTCCAGACTGGCCTTGAACTCATAGCAATCCTCCTGCCTCAGCCTCCTGAGTGCTGGGATTACACATTTTGACATTTTCAGACATCATATAACATACTTTGGTCCTCTCCATCCCCCAATATCCTACCCTCTCCCCTCCCTCATTCCCTCCCTTTTCTCTAATAAATACTGAATTGTCTTGTGGGCCTTATCACATGAATTGAGTATTTCTTTTCTTTCCCTCACTTCCTAAGAACAGAGCATAAGATTGAGGATCTGTTTTCCTTGAATGTTTGGGTTTACATTTTTTTCTTTTTTTAGATAGGTAAGAGCTATTTTAATGCCAGTTCAATGTTTATGAGATATGAAGATTGAGTATTTTGTAAGTCTGTGTGTTAGTCACTTTTCTCATTGCTGAGATAAAATAGCTAACACTCACAAGTTAAGGGAGGAAAGGTTTATTTAGCTCACACTTTGTAGAGGTTTCGGTCCATACTGCTGGCTCCAATGCAGGCAGCATGGCAGACAGGCATTGCAGAGGAGAAACAGTTCATGGTGGACAGAAGGCAGCAAGACAAGCAAGAGACATTAGCAGCCTCTTTCTGCCCCCTTTGTATTCTATCTATGCCACACATCTTTACTCTTTTTACTTCTTCCTTTCCCCTCCCTCCATCTCCTGGTCCTCTTCCCAGTCACATCTGTAAAAGCCTTTCTTCAGATTGCCAGTTTATCAATGGTTTTTCAATATTCTTAGTATTTTTAAAAGAAAAATGATTACTTTTGTCAATACTTTTGGTTATTTAATGCCTTATTGCTTTTTGCCAAAGACTTTACTATTTGCCTTTGTATTTCTTAGGGTTTTTGTGACATTGCTTTTTAAAATTTCTTAAGAGAGATGCTTAGTTTATTGATTTTAAGTCTCTCTGTACCTTTTTAATGTTGTATTTCCATATTATAAGATGAACATTTTGCACATTTTGACATCTTTGAATCTAAGATGCACATTAAAGTTGGTGGCATGTTATGGTTGAATTGTGAGCATTTTTTTCTCCTCATGGTATATATTTATTAGTATGCCTTACAATAAATAATAGCACAGGTTCAGTGAAAGAAAGTGTATGCATTTTAAGCTGTAAATCTCCCTCTGAGTAGTGCTTTAGCTTGCTTCCATGAGATTGTTTGGTTCACTTCTTCTTTCTCACTGCTATCTTCTGGATTGCTTTTTCTGTTCATTCTTCCACTTCATTAGTTTTCCCTTCAGCCATGCGAAATTTTCTGCAATACTGGTTCATTTAATTTTAGTTATTAAATTTTCCAGTTTAAAAAATGTTCGTTTTTCAAATTGGATATACCATTTATTTAAATTTTCTGTTGTCTGAAGTATTTGAAAATTTATATTCATCTAAAAGCAATAAGCATGGTAAATATTTGTTTCCCAATCTGTTTGATCTAAACTTGTATCTAAAGTCTTTTTGGTTTGTTTCTATTCTCTGTAGTTTCTTTTGATTCTCTCTCATTGTGTTTTGTTTTCTTGTGTGCCTATCTTTATGTGCTGTCAATATACTCTAAAAAAAGTTTTAAACCCTCACCAGAATACACATACATTAAAGTATATAAATCTCAAATGTACAGATCAATGCATACCTACACAACTACTACTCAATTCAAAACAGAAATATATTCAAGATAGAGACATATTCCATTCATTAAGACCCTTGTACTCCTTCTTCCTCCAGTAACCTCCTCCTCTAGTAACCACTTTTCTTTCTTTTATCATCATGAGCCAGTGCTGGTCATTGTATAGCAGAAATTATTTGGAGCAATAATTTGAGAATTGATTATTGGATTGAGAAAATATTTTTCCAGAGCACATATTATTTGTTTCTTTTTGCATGTGGGAGAAGACCAGTGCTGGTCAAGCTAAATCCAAGTTCAAGTTTGATATTCTGTGGACCACTTAAAGGGTGTAAACCCAGCTTGAAAATTTGTAGGAAGGGTGGTTGACAGGAATAGGACCAGTTAAAGAAAGCAGTAATTTATCAGAGAAAGCATTGTAGGCCAGCTGCACACTATGATTTACCTCACTCACAAGTCTAAACTGCAGTTTACATTTATAGCTTTTCCTCTACACTGGAAAAGGCCTTTAGGACAAAGCAACTTTGTATACTGGCCTCATGTCAGTGGATTCTGTCTTTTCCTAGATGTTGTCCCAAGAATTCCTTATTATTTTTTTATTCTTTAATACTTGTATAGAATTTTTTGTTTTAATGTTCTAACCAGTTTTAAAAATTATTCTCAGGAGAAGGGTTTTTCTGTTGCAATTCTTAAACTTTATTTTTTCAGCTGTAGAAATATTTTTTTCAAATATAATCTTGGATTCACAATACATAAAATCCATAAAAGAAGAGAGTCACACTTAAAAATTACACAGCAGTGGTCCATGCATCTCTCTGAGATATTTTCCTTCTAGTATCAAGATGTTTTCCTGGATGGTCTACATTTGTTTGTTACCATTGTACCCCACTTTCTTCCTTTAATGACTTTGACCAGGGCCTCTGGGAAATCTCGATATATTAAAAGATGAGAAAGAAATTGTCAAAGTAATAACAAATATTATAGTTTATTTGAATTAGCTAATAAATTTTGGTGAAAATGTCAAATGTCAATCCCCTTCCTAAACAGAAGGTCTGGGGCTAATGTGCCTCACCTACCTTGATACATGTCTTATCTTGATTTTTGATCACTTACAGTATTCTTTAGCTGGTCTGATCCCTACTTATTCCTCTTTGCCATCTGAAAGATAGATTCATACCATGTGACTCTTGCTTTCCTTTCTTCCTTTTAGTAAATAATTGATTTTTTGCCATTAATTTCACGAACTAGTTGTGAACTACTAATGTTTTGTTGCTCACCGGAGCTCTGCAGTAAAATAACAAGTGAAGAAGAATTGTTTGAAAAGCGATGAGTTGGCCAATTGAAACTCCTTTCCACAGTGTGGAAGGCAGCTGGAAAGTGGCAAGAGGAATGCACATTTGCCTTGATTCAGTACAGTTGATGGCCAGGACATATTTTCAATTGTGTGAAATCAGAGGCAGACTTACCAGACGTTTTTGCTTCATGAAGTAGGTGTGCCCTGTCTTCTTTGCTTCCCAAGTTGAGTGGAATCCAGGTGGATTTGTAGACAGCAACCCATCTGAATATAATTTATTCATGTTTTTCTTCCTCTCAGGCCATTTAGGGAGTAGAAAATCTTGGTTTATTTCTCCCTTACTGAAGAAGATGAAAAATGAAACAAACAAAACTAAACAAATGTCTGAAATCCAGTCACTAAAATGATGGCTTAGAGTTTAAAAACATCATGGATCTACGTGGCTTTGAGAACTTGCCAATGAAGTCAAGACTGAGGGCTAAGCCAATGTATCTCCAAATATATATATATATGATAAAATAAAATTTACGTTAAGAAATACTGCTTCATATATGAAGTGTAAATTTTTACACTAGTGCCCCAATAGCAAAGAAAGTATTTTCAAGTTTTACTTTCAAAGTCTATATTGTGAAATGAATGCATTCCACTGTCTAACTATGGCATCATGTTATAATGTTGAATGTGCTTTTTCAAAATACTTCACTCCTATATCGTCCTTTTGTGACTGTTAACTGTGAGTGTGACTTTAGTGAGAACTGCTGTGCAGCATAGTAAGGCTGTGGGTATATCTGTGGATCATTGACTTTTAGGCCACAAACTGAGGAGGGAAGACCCAACACAGATGTAGGTGGTACCAACCAATAGATTTGTAGCCTGAACAGAATAAAAAGGGAAAGCAGGAGGAAGTCTCC
Source organism: Hystrix cristata (assembly GCA_004026905.1). Classification (NCBI taxonomy): domain Eukaryota; kingdom Metazoa; phylum Chordata; class Mammalia; order Rodentia; family Hystricidae; genus Hystrix; species Hystrix cristata. Next base: position 206,650 of record PVJO010000696.1, read on the forward strand.
CCATCCCTTTTGGGAGAAATTCCAGTCCTTTCCATTGCCTTTGGATGTTGGTCTCCAGTGGACTCTTGACCCTTCCAGCACAGACTCTTCAGCCTTCCAGCTCAGGCTTCTGACACAGACTCACATTGGTGACTACAGTGAGCTTCCAGATCTTTGATCTTTAACTATTACTGGATTCTTCAGCTCTCCAGCATGCATATTTTGGATTCTTCTGCCTCTAATTCCACAGATGGCCATTGGGACTCTTCCCCTTCTGATCCTGCAAACATACCCAATAAATCCCTTGTATAATTATGCATGTATTTTATATCGATTCTGTTCCTCTAGTGAACACTAACCAATACACACCTATTATCCGTCACCCTATCCTTTACATTTCTAGGTGTATCTGTAGATAATTGACATGTAAACAACAGTCTGAGGAGGAAAGATCCAATCTGGATGTGGATGACACCAACCATAAGTGTTGTACTTGGACAAGATAAAAAGAAAAGGAAGAAGGAAGTCTTCCCCCTTTTTTGGAAGAGTTCTGCTCTTCACCATTGCCTTTGGGCATTGGAACCTAATGGAGGCTCTTTGGATTTTTAGAGCAGATCATCCTCTCATGATTCTGTGGTCTACAGCCAATTCTGATCAAGGGTCTCCAGGTATTCTCCACAGGAAGTCTAACAGCAATCCCTGCAATGTTAAGTAAAGAAGGGAGATATTTCTTTAAAAATATAATGCATATGAAGTAGTTTAGATTTCTTTATCGGACACTTGAAATTGTCACTTTGACACAGATTATCTTGTTTGAGATCTATGAAATTCAAAATGAATATTAATATAGTTGTAATTTTTTACCAAACAAAAGTCTTTCATTTATCTCTCCACAAGTCTAAGGAAGAAGTTTCTAATTTTTGTATCATGTCTAGTAGCCAGAGAAATAAATCATCAGCAAAGGAGGGAACAGGGCCAAGAGGCAATTTTTTCTCAAGTCAAAGAATAAGCCAAACCAAGAATTCCTTTTTAACATTCTTTAGTGCCTAATATAGTGCTGGGTGTGTAGGTGGTAATTAGAAAATATGTTTAGACCAATAATTGAAGTTTCCTGTGTAGACATAGAGACTTGAGGATGTCTCACTGGCTTTGCGGGAAAATGTTGGGTGAGGCAGCAAGGATGTGCAGGAAAGAAGAATAAGACCAGTTTTAGTTTCAAGTGCCACCTCTGCCTCTTATTATGTGATCTTGGAAATATTACTTAAATTTTCTGTGCTTCAATGTGTCATTGTAAAGACTTTTATTATTTATAAGGATTTAGAAACACCATGTATAAAGTGTTTGGCACCTACTCATCTCTCATTAAGTAGTAGCTACTATCATTATTGGTAATAAAAATAAAAGACAATATTAACTTCAGAAAATTTTATTAGAGAAAAGCTTCCCTGAGCTAACTCCCTTCTGAATCCCTGCAGCAGGAGCTGGCTTGACCCCAAGTATCTGAAACATGTAGCCTCGGTGTGAACTCTGCACCCAGTTCCTTTTCCATAATCCCTATAGACCCCAAGTTCTTCTGACCCCAAAGTGCCTCAGTCATAGGGGAGTTAATGGGACATTTGGCCAAAAACTTCAAGTGGAGATCTTCCAAGGACAGAACATTCTGGAACTTAGAGTGTTTTACATCTTCTTCTCACAGTGGCTGGGGTCAGAGCAAAGCTAGGGGGCAAAGCTGTCTAAGGAAACCTAGACCCAAAGAAAGTTAAGAGCTTTTTTTGAGTTTGTGTGTTGTGAATAATATGTATTGGCATCAAGTTTATGTTCCTCTTGGTAAACCGGGTGATCTTATTAGCAGCAAAGTTAATTTGAAAAATGAAACAGACTTAGAAAGTTAAAAAGTAATGCTTTTAACAATTCACTTTAATGATTTAAATATGTTTGTGTTATATTAGTTTTATAAGTGATGGTTAAATGAGAGTAGTTTTCCCATTTTAAATTTGATCATCTTAGTTGTGAATACAATTCTTGAAATTCTAAGAGTCTTATAATGGGTAAAATATTTTCTGTTAAATTCCTTGGGGACAGGGTGGAATGTTTTCTTAAGTTATTTTGGTTAGAGGGCAGGCACTTCATTTAATTCATCTTTGGATCAGAACTTACTTAGCATAATGACTGACACATGAAAGGTAATGAATGGATATCTGTTGAATAAACACAAGACAAACCATTGAAGACATAGCAGGAACTGGTGGAAAGTGTACTTCATACAAAGCCCAAAGTCCTTCATTTCAGGTTTGACTGTATCACTAACTTGCTGTGTGACCTAGACAATTGCTTAGCCCTTCTGAGGCCAACTTTTCTCACTGTGAGGCAGAAGAGTATAGTAGCACTTGCCTTATAGGTTTGCTCTGCTTGCCTCATAAGACCAGCCTAGGAGAAGTGAGAGAAGCAATGTGCTTTATGTACCAGGACATAATGCTGTAAGTGATATAAAATAAGAGCTCTTTGTGGTTTCGTACATTCTCAGTCAAGATACGCAGTAGTTCCTGAGAAGCCAACCAAGCTGAGAATAGCTGAGTTCTCACATAGGCCATACTGTGTGATGATAAAAACAACTGTGATATTAATAATGACTATTACCTATTGAGCAATTTTTATAGGCCAGATCCTGTGCTTGATAGGCATTATTATTATTATTATTATTATTATTATTATTTTTATTACAGTGCTAGGAATGGAATGCAGGGCCTTGCACATGTTAGGCAAGTGCTTGATCACTGAACTATAGTGCCCAGCCCCTTACATCTTTACATTGTTTTTAAGTTCCACAGAAACTCTCTAAAACAGTCATTAATATTATCATTATTATTATATCTTCTTTATTTTAGAGAAAAGAAAACAGAGGCTCAGGCTATACGCATTACTTGATCTTTCTGAGTCTGGAAGTTTCTACTATGTCCACCAGCCTTCATACAATCTTTTAATGGGTTTCAAGCACCACTGTGATACAGGTTTCTGTTCTTAGCAGATTTTGTTGACTCCTCACCACAACCAATGAGGTAGGGTATTATTATTGTCATCTCTACTTTACAGATCACAAATGGAGGCACAGAGAGGCTGGGCAAATAGGCCCGTCTGATTCCAAGATGTAGCTGTATTCACTACACAAATGCTAGACTTTGTGAAACTTTAAAAATGATCACGTAAAACAGTGACTGAAAAACAGTAAAACTTGAATGGGAATGATGTGTAGTATATTCCTGTCCCAGCAGGTGACAATTCTATTTGTAGAACTGTGTTAAGGATGAATATCCTAGGGGTTCAGGGCCAGTTTTCTGGGCAAGGCAGAGGCGGGCATAGGCCTAATTTCAGTGGACTTTGTGAGTGATGCTTGCCTTCCATCTGTGAACTTTCTCTATTTGGAGACTGTCCATGTTATGACTCTTACTACCCCAGTAGCCATAAAGCACAAACTCAGGCTTCCACGCAGCTGGAAGGCAGGCGCCAGACCCACCCATATCCCACCAGTCACAAGCTTCCGGAGCGCCCAGCCCCGCCTTTGGAGTGGAGGGAGCACAGGAATGAATGGTGCCATGTGGAGCTTTCGTTTTTGCTTCAATGTCTGGCATTCTGTCGGAGCAGCAGCCAAAGAGGCAACTCCCCAGGGATGGTCATGTGGAATTCTCAATGTAGAAGTGACATGGATGTGTCAGTTCTAGTAAGCCTGCTACAGGGCTTTAGCCCAGACACCGCCACAGTGTGTTCAGCAGCCATATGGATTTTTTATCCTGATCTAGGATGCAGCTTCTAGATATCTAACCTTGCTCTGCTAATCACCCTATCTAATATTTTTAATAACATGAAATTCAAAATACTCATCTCCTACTCAAATTAGTCAGAGTGCATTCTGTTTCTAGCAAATAAAACCTATGCCTGAGTCTCATGAAGTTCAACCAATAGGAAGTCTCGGCTGCTTCAAAAGACTTTTGCGGCTAGGTGTACTCTAAGCTGAACTTGGGATCACTCCTGTCCTCTCTCCTGGAGACCATGATGAAGGAGACCCAACCCCCGTAATGCCTAGAGTACTCCTGATGTCCCAGGTGTGTACCGGCTTTTGAGAGCCCTTGTAAAATCATCAGGAATTTTATGAATCCGCTGACATTAATAGTAGCCTAATCTCAAGGGGGTGGGTGTATTAATGTGTCAGAAATGGGCAAACGTTGCACATCAGGACTCCTTCACTTCCCAGCCCATTGTTAGACCGGCTGCTGTTAAACATTCACCTGCACATCCCTGTGCTGACATCTTGTGATTTTGTACTTTTTGCTACAGACATTTAATAGCAAAACAAAAGTGGTGATAGTCACAGTGAAAATAAAATCTCAGTTTCTGCAGACATGAATCCTGATATTTAAGCGGCGTTAGGACTGTGATTTAGGGAGTGTTGGGGACAGCAATTTAGTAGCAAAGAGATCCTCACTTCCAGGATAATCAGTTACTCTCTACTGAAGGAGAAGTTCTGGGTGAGAGAAGGGAAAACCGAGGTAGGATTTTGAAGTGGGAGCCTCACTGCCTAGGAGTAGCCTATCTGCTGGACTGCATCAGCAGCAGAGGACGGACTCACACAGTTAAGATCAAGATACAAAGGGATAAAGAAAACTTCCTGCGATGGTCTCAGAGAAGCCATGCACTTCAACTCTTTGATTGCTTTAGTTTTCCATCTGGTGATGACAGAAGTGATACGGTCACATGTACTATTGTGCATCCATCTCCCATCCAGATTTTTTTCCTAACAGAAGATTGCTAGAATTATGGACAATGAAATCATGCTGACTCCAGTGTGTGCATGTGAAAGAGTGTGTACAAATGTGTATATGTATATTGCTGGACTGTCTTGCTCATGTCCCACCTCACCAGGCACCTCTGTGTTTATATCGTGGCAGTTTCTTTGCTTTTAGTACAGGACCAGGACAGCATCTGCATCCGGAAGCTGTGGAGAAGAGCCTCCGCCCCAGGAAGTATCAAACTCAAGTGAAACCTGCCAAAGAACAACCAGTGATACGCCCAGGAGCAAAGTTCTGGTCTGTAGTTAGGCAACGTTCTCCCTCCTGTCCACTCTGAGATGTTGCTAGGAAATTGTGCTTCCCTTCCATGATTAGGTCAGGCAGTGTGTGTTCTGGACAGTCGTGGGGTGTAGACCATGAAGGAGACCAGGATGGACACAATCTGTATGAGCTCTTGGCTTATTGTTTAGGCTCATAATAGCAACCACATGGCGCTGCAGAAAACTTTCCATGCCTGCAGGGCTTGGGCCCTGCTCTTATCCAACAAGAGCGCTGACTGTAGCCGGGCTGAAAGTGACATGGCATGCTTAGCAACCCTCAATATCCTCTTACAGGATTCTCTGACTCAGAACTCAAAGACAGGATGTGATCTCAGCTCCTCACACACTGTCCAAGTACATGGGCCCAGTTGTGTGTTTCTCCACTTTTAATTGGAGTGGGAAGAAATACTAACTACGTATGTGTAGGAGACCAAGAGGAATTTCTTGTGGGGATCTTGAAGACATCTTTAGAGATTTCCGGAGAGCTGCTCTTTCTACTTGACTTGTTGCCCCATTGTTTAGGTCTCAGCATTTCCCGAGGGGTGACTACAGCCCCCTGGCCGGTCTCCTTGCTTGCAGTGTCTCTTCTCCTCATTTGCTTGGACATTCTGAGGTGCTATCCACAAGCCTGTTTTACCACCTGTCTCTTTTCATCCAACCAAGTCTTGCCTTCTCCATCCATTCTGATCTGCAGAATTGTCTGTCAGTTTACCCTCATTTTGCTTCTCTGCTGCCAGTTAGTCAGCCTCCTTGCAGTGTGTCTCATGTCTGGTCAGTTCTTCAACCCAGAGCTGTAGTTTCTCCCTACTGGAAAGAGCCGTATGTTTCACAAAGACCTTCTGGAAATCCACTAATTGCCAGCACTACCACTCCAGCCATCTCTTTAGCACATCCTTCCTGTGCTAAGCCCTGTGCTAAGGGCTTTGTATGAACTATTTCATTTAATCCTCACAGCAACCCTACAAAGTAGGTGCTATTATTATCTCTACTTTACAAATGAGAAAACAGATCAAAGAGATTAAGTCACTTGTCAAAGACCTCAAAGGGATTAGGCTATATATTTGTCTGATATTAAAACCAGACTTTTTTTCAGTACTAGAAATTGAACCCAGGGCTTTTTCACTGATCTCTATCACCAGTTCTTTTTATTTTACATATTTTTTTAAATTTGAAACAAGGTCTCTCTAAGTTGATAAGTTGCCTATGTTGAGCTTGAACTTGTGATCCTCCTGCCTCAGCCTCCCAGAGTGGTGGGATAAAAACAGAACTCTTAAGCATGATACTTTACAGTCCCCCTAGTCCAAGTTCTTGATATTTGTTTTCTTTCTCTTAAATCTTTCAGTATTTATGTATGTATAGGTGTTTAAGATGCTATCCTTGGACAGTGGAGTGGTCAGAGAGTAGGAGGGATTTTTTTTCTTTTAGATTAGATAATCCAATGCCATTTTAAAAAAGTAGTTGAGAAAACTAGAAGTTAGAGGGACAAAAAGACTTGTCTAGATGGCGAAGTGAGTTAATGCCTGACTTACTTGTGCACAATCCGGTGCTTTCTCCAGTGCGACATGTGCCATCCCTTTGTGGGCTTGAAAATTCATTCTTCATCTATTTCAAAATTCTACATCTTGCCTTCTCAATTATAGTGTTAAGTCTTTAAGATTGTGGGTCATGTTTTCTGCTTTAAAATATGTTTCCAGGGCTTAGTGTTAGCTTAGCATGCATGAAGCCTTGGTTTCAAACCTCAGTGCCTAAAAAAAGAAAAATATGTTTCCAGTACTATGTAAGAAATAGAGATTAAGTGCTAAAGGAAAATGAACTGGTTGGCACAGAAGGGGTGTACATGTTCACACGGAGAACGCAAGCGCTGTTGTCATTACTTTGCACATAGTAAGCACTTAGTAAACACTTTTCAAGCAATTGAATGGATGAATGAAATAATATCAGGAAGATGAGAGTTCAGTTGGAGCTGGGGACTGTTTCCAGGAATATGGATGGAGTTTTATAAGGCAGGGAAAAGACTCAGATTTGAATGCTGCTGACAAGCCGGTCTTTAAAATTACAACACACATGTGTGAGGAGATGAGAAGCAGCAGAAGCGTTATTGAGCGTGACAGGTATGGCGAGGAGAACAGTGCCGGCCTCTTGACTGTTGGAGGAGAATGCTGAACATCTGCTCAGCACCAAGACCATCTCTGCCTACCGGGCCAGTGGGATGTGCCTCTGTGTCAAACGGGGGCCTCTCGGGTTCGGCATCATTCATCTAAGGTCTCTGAAAGCTACGATTATCGCCATGGGTGAAGTGCCAGGTATTTTGGGCATGCTGGTGTACAGTATTATCTACATCAGTGCTTTTCAAACTTTAATGAGCATATGAATCACTTAAACATCTTGTTAAAAGGCTGCTTCTTATTTAATAGGTCTTGGGTGGAGCCTAAAATTTTGTATTTCTAACACACTGCAGTGGCTGCTGCTGTTCTAAGCAGCTATAGTTTGAGCAACAAAGTTCTAGATGTTCCATGGCAAAGTACTAAAGAAGACAGTGGGAAGTAGCTCTGTTCAGTTCGCCGCATTCTCCTCTATCCAGGGTGGCTACTCTGTGGGCCTGTTCCAACAATGGACCAAGTGAGTCTCCCAGTGGGTGGGCTATGGATGCTTCTTTAGTAACTGCTCGGATGTGGGGGCCACAGAGTTATAATGGGAAAAAAAGCAAAGAAGTCTTAAAATTCACAGTCTTAGTGATTGGTATCTAAAAATCCACACAAGAACTCATTTGCTTATGAATTACTTAGAGATTCATGTTTGTTTCCAGGGCCTATTCCAAAATGCCATATGAATGAGCAAAGGATAGGGAGGAGGCTTTAATCAAAAAATATATGGTTATACGATCTTACTGAAATGAATTTTATTTTCAGGATTATGAACAAAGCTAAGAAAGAACCTAAGTAAACAATAAATCGAATCTCAAAGACCAAGAATTTCCTAGACATGCTGCTTATGGAGGAACTCTAAGTCCTCGCTCAGAGTTTGTTTATACTGTTTTATTTTAAATAAGAGTGAAATAGTTTATTATCAGTATAAACAGAGTGAGGTGATATCTCACCTTCTGTAAGATTTTATAGTCAACAATGCACTTTAAAAATAGTTTTATTGATATATAATTCACATATCATAAAGTTCACCCCTTGAAAGTGTTATTTGCACTCATTTTATAGCCTATTTTACAAAGCTTGGCTCTTATAGTAGATGAGAAAAGGCAAGTTGAAGAGGTTTGGAGAGAACAAATGACAGAGATAGGCAGGCAAGGGCAAGATAGCACTCACGGTAAGAGATGGATAGTATTAAAAGAAGCATAGAAGCACTAAAAATGCTCAGTTAGTTGTCTGGAAATATTTAGTTTAGTGAAAACTGTTTTCTAACCTGCTTCCAGATATCCCTAGAGGATGATTGTAGACACCCTGGGATAGTTCACGCACACGTCCACGCACACGTCCACGCACACGTCCTTGGGTTGTCGCGGAAAGGCTAAGTTACACTCAGTGCGTCCTGCTTGAAGAGGTGGGGATGTCCACGACCCATTAGCGTATCTTCATTACAAAGGGAGTAGAAATTTTCAAAAAGAGTTTGGGCGCTTTGAGAAGTCCTAGCTCTCTGCACAGTGAGTCAGTTCGGGGAATTCCAGAAAGTTGCTGTCTCACCTGGGGGCTGAGAGAGGTGATGTGGCCGGCAGCCAAGCACACTGGCTCCGCTGGCTAGTGGGAGGCGGTGCTCGCCAAGCAACACCATGTGCATGAAGTGAGGTTCTCAGGCTTTCATGGCACAGCTTTCTTCTGTAAACAACATCCTTTATTTCCTTGTTTTGGACCCTGCTGTTTCTCTCAAGCATAAAACTTAAACCTTCCTGGATGAGAATCCAGATGCCTCTGAGATACAAACCAAACACTGGAAGATTTTCTATCAGATTCTCCTTTGGTTTAAAAATCTGCAACTCACTTGCTTCTCTGACCCTTTCTTGGCTGTGA